>PXOB01000121.1:122398-173561 GCA_003012115.1 Trichothecium sympodiale
GGGGGGGGGGGGGGGGAATAGAGAAAGTGGCATGGTCTGGGCATAGCGCGCTCTGGCAATGGCTGTAATTAGCGGCCGACGGAAATGAGATGAGATGAGTGGCTTGACAAGCCCAAAAGTTACTTTAGCTGCATATAACCGCTCTGGCCGACCGTTGATGATTCGACCACAGGGAACCACCGCTGAAACCTCGAAAGACTCCTTTTTTCGCCTTTATTTTTTATTTTTTGCCTCTCGGGCACTTTACCGAGCAGCAACCGCCCACACTTACCATCAACACCACCACAACACCAACCGGCCGATCTCAACATCCACTGAATAATAACTATCCTCGTCGCTCGCCCTTCCCCCTTTTCACACTTTGCCCACCGGTGTGATGAAGGATTCCTTGTCCACGATACCACTGATATGCTCGACTCCAACGCTTCACTCCAGCTCGCAAAGCTATAACGCAAACTTGCCATTATCGTCGCTTCGCTCAGTACGCCGACCGTAACTCATCTGCCTGCATCGTGGCTTAGCCAGTGTATACGCGACCGAGCAATATCACTTGTACAGATTGCTGCTCTTTTCTTCCTTTCCCGGGTCTACGTATACCTTGATCGACGACGTTATTATTTCCATCGATTGATGAACGAATCTCCAAAGTCGCCTGCTTGCAACACCTTTCCTTTCCTCAGTCTCGGCCGTCACCCATACGGCAAACCCCGTGAAGGACTTCTGGTGTCATCGCTAGCTACTCAGGTAGCCTGCGCGTGTACTTTGAACAAAGAATATTTCACTGGTTAGCTTGCGCAGCGCGCCAACCGGCCTGTTTACCACCCTTGATTTTATGCGCGCCCGTTACCTCCACTTACGCATCCCGACCGCTACACAAGCATCGCATCGACTCCCGTTGTTTCCATAGAGGTAAAATTTCTCAGAATGGCCCAGGTCCAAGTACAACGGCCCATAGGGCCACAGGGTCACGAACCTAAGGTTGCGATTCCTACCACAAATCTTCCCAATGCGAACCGCCATAGTCGCCATGATCTGGAAGCTTCGACGCCTGTAAGTCAAACAGGTTGCTTCGAAGCCGATAGAGTTATCAAGTGCGGCTACGTGAGGAAACGTACCTCGAAGACAAAGGTATTCCACGTCGCTACTTTTACCCTCCGTGTTACTTTGATGCTGATCCCCCACCGGTAGACATGGAAATCGGTCTATCTTGTATTACGGCCTAATACTCTCGCGGTATATAAGTCGGATAAAGAGGACAAACTGCGACACCAAGTCTATCTATCTGATTTGACAGCTATAGCTTTCCTTAAAGACCCCAAGAACAAACGCCACAACGTCTTTGGCCTCTTCTCACCTTCAAAAAATTTCCACTTTGAGGCCTCGTCCTCGACAGAGGCCGACTCATGGGTTGGGCTGATACGAAAGGGGGCTCGCATCGAAGAGGAAGAAGAGGAGATGTTTCTGGCCAGCCCAATGGCTCGACGACAAATGCCTGGAGGCCTTCACGCGATTCCTTCCAATCAGGCTGGGGCCTCTCGTGATTACGATCGGATGTTGTCCAGCTCGCCGGAGCCAATTGGACCGCTCACGAATAGCTTTGCGCCCGAAGGCCGACGCAAATCATCGAATATTGAGTCGTCGGGATTATCCGGGAACGAATTGGCGTCTGATTTCTCCGACAATGAGATCTCGAGGCTACCTGGTACATCCTTCGAGAGCTTAGCGATGCATTCACCTGTCCTCGAGCCACGCCGGACTGGGAAAATCGGTGATGCATTAGGTCGCTCTCTGAGCCAAATGAGTCTAGGACACTTGGAACAGGACCCCGACCGCATCATCTGGCAGGGTTGGTTATGGTTCCTGCGCACAAAGGGCGGCGTCAAGCAGTGGAAACATCTTTGGTCTGTCCTCCGACCGCGAAACCTGATCATGTACAAGAACGAATCCGAGTACACTGCGCAACACATCATCCGTCTTTCCGCCATTGTCAATGTTGTGGATATTGACCCGCAGAGCAAGAGAAGGGCCAACTGCTTCCAGATCATCACCGAAGAGAAGAGCTATCGCATGTGTGCTCACGATGAAGAGGCTCTTGTTCAGTGCATCGGTGCCTTCAAAAGCTTGCTCGCCAAGAGGAGGGAGCTAGAGGCAAGACAGGCTGCCGCCGTGGCACCATCTACAACAGCCCAGACTCAGGACCAGAGTCGGGACCAGGACCGGTGACGATGCGCAGCGCAGGGTGTCACTGCTGCCCAGTCTCCCCGTGAGACTCTGGGCGGTAACATCTCATGCAAAACTAGACACATTTATGACTTTACGATAGCCATTGCTTTTTGCCTTTTTGCTTGCTTTGCCTGCTTTGCTAGCCTCTTTTCTGCTTCGCCCAGCAACTTTATCTATATGCAGATTAAATCTTGGTTCCGGTCTTTAACTCTCCAGAGCAGCTTATATATGTACTATTATTACCAGACTTATTTTACTTATAAGTGCCATCTCTATCATGGATACTTTCAACTTTGGCATCAATAATGTGAAAAAAAAAGCCTACCGTAACTACTAAAGTTGTATCTGACTGAACAAACGGGGGGTACGTATAAAGAGGTATCATAGCAACGGGGCGTGTGCAGCGCCTCCTTCGTATTGGCCAGCATAGGTGGTAAAAGAAAAAGGACATTCCGGCGTATTGCTCTTATTAAAGTGAGGGCAGGACAAGGCCTATACTACTGTTAACGAATATCTCTCCGCTGGTACTAGACTGACAAGTAACTCGCGGATGATCTTCAAGACTTCACTCAAGAGATCCTTCGGCACTGTCAAGTCAGTAAACTCGGGGCAAAAACAGAGCTAATTAGGCGTGGATCACGTTGGCGCATCGGCCAGCTGCTACTTGATGCGCCCCGCCCCTTGATTCGGTAGGTGCTCTAATATGGTACCTAATTCAATCTGAGATCTGCCAAGATAGAAAGTTGGATTGGTTGGAGAACGAGCTTCCTCTTGCTCCTTCTCCTCCTCTTCATCCAGCTCTTATCCCGGTTTGAGAATTCTTGCGCATTCCCGTAGTCCATGGTGCGGTTCCATTATTCACGATCCTTTGAAGATTTGCCGAATGATCTTCTTTCTTCTTGATTCAGGGGGATGCCGAAATCAGCTGAGGTTTACTTACCATCATCATCATCATCATCATTATTAGCATGTGCTGCTAATAACTCTGATTGTCTCTCATCCGGGCAAGAGGGGGGCGATCACGGAGCCCGATCATGAGATGGGGTACTTTCTCCAAAGACAAAGCTGCGAGGTTAATTAGACGCCCGATACTACCCTCCAACTTTTCTCCCTTGCCTCAGGGCAACACTGCCGGGTCATGCTCGAGGCCCGGCTGGTTAACCTAATTCGATTCGCATTGTGCAGACACGTAGGAAAAAACTACCATTTCCCACCTCTATCCCCCCCCACACACAGACACACACGCCCTCAATCCATCCAACCTCTTGCCACTTTTGCTCCCAAAACCGGTTCTTGGACGGCGTCGCCCTGAATTGCCCCGATGCTTTCCATGTTATTGCCAAGGCACGGCGGCAGCCAAAGCTGGAAGAGCGCGGTTGCGATGTAACCATGGGCTTTCTGTGACCGTACATACATGAAATGATGCCCATCAAGTGATGTGTCGTTTTTGGTCATTACCCCCGTGCCTTGAATTCCTACAGCGGACGACCTCCAAACCTCTATACTCATAGAATGCCTTTTCTCTGAAGGCCCGAAAAGTCACTCGGCCCCCTGTGGAGATGGAGAGGGGTGGTGATCGACCATTCTTGCCCATTGCGAAGTGAACCCCCCCACCATATTGTAGGGATGAGACTACCTACTTCCTATAGCAGGCTTGCTATCTTGCCTGTTTCTTTCTTTTTGTCTTGTTCCTCTCGTTCATGCCTAGGCCTTTTGCTCAGCCGAGAGACTCTTCCTGCTAGGAAGGAGGATATGCTGGCGTGGGAGGTCCTGTTGGAGATGGAACCCCCCGGTCCAGCGGGTTTGGTGAGGGGCAGATGGAGGCAGATGTGCACACCACCGCAGGGATGGAACTGCAGCATGATCCTCGTTGGAGAAGGGGTATATATGTAGTGATGCTGTCCGTTGGTAATGCCTGGTTGTCCCTTATTCTTGCATAGTTATACTATCATCTTGGTACATGTCTTAATTCGTATATACCTTATTAGCTGTGTACTGAGATAGAAACCACGGAACATGATGAAGTTTCTTTCTCACCTCCTCGGTGTGGGAGCCCTCGTGCTCCCAGCCGTTGTAGCTCAGAAGCCCTCTGTGCCTCTATCGTCCGACGCCCGTTGGATTGTCGACACCAATGGCGCCCGTGTTAAGCTCCGTTGTATCAACTGGGCCGGCCACATGGAGACCAATGTCCCCGAGGGCCTGCACCGCCAGACGGTCGACTATATAGCTGATTGGATCGCTAACGAAGGCTTCAACTGCGTTCGACTGACCTACTCCATCGACATGACTATGAGCCCGGACACAAGCGTGGAGGAGGGTTTCCGCAACGGTGCTAGCAACGCCGGCGTCGACGAGGCCGCTGTCATGGAGTTGTACGAACAGGCCGTTGAGAAGAACCCCTTCTTGGGCAACGCTACACTCATCGGTGTATTTGGCGTCGTCGAAGAAGCGCTCTGGGCAAGGGGCGTAATGACGGTACTCGACAACCACGTCAGCAAGGCGCACTGGTGCTGCAACCTCGATGATGGAAACGGCTGGTGGAAGGACGCCCCCGGTTACATCCCCGCCAACAGTGAGTTCTTCGACTCCGACCAGTGGCTCGAGGGCATCCGCTACATGGCTGAGTGGTCAGTCGGCCGTCCCGGCGTCATCGGACTATCCCTGCGCAACGAGCTACGCGCCCATGTCACCCAAATCCCCTGGGGCGGCAAGACCTGGTTCGATAAGATGCCTCAGGCCGCTCGCATCGTCCACGAGGCCAACCCCGATGCTCTCGTCATAATTGGCGGCCTCGACGGTGGCAACAACCTTGGCGCTCTGCGCGACGGCACCATGCCTACCCAAGACTGGCCCGGCAAGAACGTCTGGGAGGCGCATGCATACGTCTTCACCGTCAACACACCAGAGTTTGGCAACTGCGACATTGAGAAGGCCGAGTATGGTTTCCTCTTTGGCTTCGTTCTGAAGGAGGATGAAGCCCAGAGAGGCCCTCTCTTCCTTAGCGAGTTCGGTGCTGGCATGACAGGTGGTCCGAATCAGGGCCTGAGTGACAAGGACTATGCCTTCTTGACGTGTTTGGTCGGGTATATGGAGAACAACGACGCCGACTGGGCTTTGTGGGCTCTGCAGGGCTCCTACTATATCCGAGAGGGCAAAGTTGACGTGAATGAAGGATATGGTGCCCTGGATTCCTCGTGGAGTAAGTGGCAGAACCCGGAATTCAAGGGTATTCTTGGAAAGATGTGGGAGCAGACGCAAGGTCCTTGAAATAACCTAGTATTTTCATGTAAATGCAGAATAGTACAAACCCAATCTCTGATGATATCATCTAATCCAGCGCCTGACCTTTTGCGAAACTTGAACCTTTTTATAACCAATAGTAGTGTGTGCGCCGAATTTGAATGCGCCAGAATGTGCTGTGCCAAGAATTTTCAAGATGTCCCGTTCATATCCTCGAATTCGAAAGCTTTGTCGAATCTCCCTGATTTTATCTCCATGCTGTTGGCCCCATTGCTGATATTGTGACTGTTCATGAGATCATTGAAAGTACTGCCACCCTCAAGGCCAAAGTCGAAGTCCGAGCCGTCTGCATTGGCAAGGTCAAGGCCTAGTATATCTTCCAGAGCTGTGTCCATCATGGCAGTGTCGGCGTTGTTTCCTGTATTCCCAGTCCCATTTACATTTGCACTAGTCGCATTGCCGTCCTGGGCCATAGGAGGCTCGCTACTTTGTGGTTGGTCATCGGCAAGATTGATATCATCGGGGAGCAAACCGTCTAGGAGGTCATCACCGTCTGGAGGATTGAAGTTTGATGACTCTTGCCCCATTCCTTGGTTCTGAGAGTCCTCATTTCCTGGGACTAGGGTGAATTGCATATTGGTAAAATTCAAGCCGGCACCAATGTCGTTTGCTGAAGGAGCCGAGTTTGACTGGGTGGCAGGCTTCGAGTGTAGTGGGGATCCGATAGACATATCCATGGGTGCAGGGGGGGCTGCCGGTTGTTGAGGTGCTTCCTTGGGCTCCTCTTGCGCGGAAGATGCTCGTGGCACCGGAGGGGGAGCTGCATCAACGTCCATAGATGCCATTGGGGCAGTGCCCATATCAGGAACGGGAGCAGTGGGTCGAGGTTGGGAAGCCTCAACCTTGACATCCGCACCGGTAACTGCTTTTGAATTTGCAGGAGGGGAGGGCTCAAGTTCCGTGGCCATTGGCTCCCTCGTTTGAGCGTCAACAGGATGAGGAGCTTCCACAGCCGCTGCTGTTTGGGTCTGCAAGCGAGACAGATCGCGGACTAGGACCGCTTTCGCCCGGGTCTAAACACTTTTGTTAGAACGGCTTATAAGAGGTGCATGTGAAGCGTACAATTTGAACTTCTACATCATCTAGAGCTCCGTGAAAGGTACGGATGGTCTCGGGAAGGCGGGCATTCAGAGATCCTTGGCCGGTACCATCTTTAGGAGCATCCTTGCGTGATGCACGCAGTGCCTTCCCCGTCTGTACGAGCTATTGCCAATGTTAGATCGTGGTGTGCGACCAAGATGCTTTGCCGCTGCTTACAGCTTGATTGAGCATTTGCTGCAGGACATCCACAGGGTCGTTGGCCTGGGTGCTTGAGGCCATGATGAACTGATACTCCCTTAAGGGAGTGAGATCGAGTAAGAAAAAAAAATTTGCGCATGAACCGGCGGCTTAAGATAAACCAAGGTCGAATGATTGATGCGTAGTGTACAAGCAACGATTCGGTGCTGCGCAGACGAGGCTCCAGTCTGGTTAGGTACGGCAAGGAGTCGCGAAGTCGGAAGAAGCGCGATACAGTGCGCTGCGCCAATGTGATTACTGTGCGCATATGCTTTCTCACACGGTGACTAGAGTTTCTGCCAAATTTTACTTCTTCCCGATCTGCACATGCATATATAAATTACCTGATGCCGTTGAAGGCCCCGAAACAGATCCTTGCCTATATTTAAAAGATGGTGAGAGCAAGCTGTAGCACAACAGTCGAAGTGGGATTTTACCGATGTAGCATCAGACTAGACGTAGTAGGGAAGAGACAGTAGGGCAATATACTTACGTTTCGGCACAACGAGACACAAAAAATAGTAGCTCCTCGTAGCACGAATTTACGAGTCTATACAGGGATAATTAGCACTTTCGGGGACTTGAGGTGCTGCCCCAATGTCTTGGACATGTGAGCTTCCGAATCTCTTTGTTGTATCAAAGCAAAGGAAGACTAGAATTGGACCTGCCTCTGTAGAAGACGCTGGTACCTGACACCTACTGGTATGGATCCATCGATGCCCCACTCAGAAGTCACTGATGAACGCCGGAAGACGGTGGCTCACTAGCCCCGAGCACTGGAGTAGGCTCAGGGTCTGCCCTATACGCATTGTCATTGGCAGCTACTGAAGATCATGGAGGGTGCCCCCCTCATTCCGCTGCCCGCCCCGTCACCTGTCACACCCTCTGAGGAGCTGCTGCTGCTGCTGCTGTTCTTGTTTGGGAGAGGGCGGGCGTCTTGACCGTCTTCTTCAAGGCTCATCTGTTCAGTAAAACGTTCTTCTCCTCCCCGACACCTAACACACAATTTCCCCTCCCATTTCCATCCAAGTAGCGGCGGTTGTGATTGTCTGTCCGTTTCCTTTATTTATCCTTGTTTCTGCTTTTCTGTAGTCGTCTTTCTCCTATCTCCTTATCATTACTCTTTTTTCACTGCTCGGCCGCTCACCTCTCGTCCCCTCTGCTCAACTGTACGTATACTTGTTTCTACCTGCTCCATATACCCAGGTGCTGGTGTCCAGTCTCTCCGGCGAAGTCAAGGCGGGACCCCAGTCTGCCAAATGGCCGCCTCCACCCAAGTTGTTGCGTGTGCTAGCCTCTCGTCTGCGACGTTGGCAAACGCAAATCTCCTTTCTTTTTCTTTCGACAATATCTTTCCTACCGTCAGAAGACTGACATTGGCTTTAGCTGGCTGTCTTATTGTTGTTTTAGTTCTAGTCATTTCACGGGACTGCGCTTCAACTCCTTTCTTTGATTAATAGCTCCAACAAGTCAAACGTGGGACAGCTTTATTGAACCGAGCTCACGACGACCCCTCCTCCCGACAAGACCTCGACCGGCTCTCGAGCTCTCAATCTGCCCACAATCAACACATTCCCCCTCCCCTCAGGAAAAATTCCCTCTTCGACTTTCATCACAATGGCCGAGTCTGCAACGGCCCCAGGTCAGGCTCAGATGCCTTCCGCCCCTCAAGGCAATGGCGGCGCGCCTGTCTTTGACGGTCCTCAGAATGGGCAGGCCACCATGCCCCCACCGCTTCATATTCCCCAGAACAACAATCCTATCCCGACTTCCATCACGTCTCCCCGTGGAGCTGGCGATAATAGCGGCATCATGTCTCCGACCAGCGCTGGTGGCTACCGACGAGCGGCGCCTGAGCCTAATAAGCGAGCGCTCTATGTTGGTGGCCTCGACCAGCGCGTAACTGAAGACGTCTTGCGCCAGATCTTCGAGACTACCGGCCATGTCCAAAATGTTAAGATCATTCCCGACAAGAATGTACGCAGCTCTGTTATTAAATTCTACTATCATGGGAAAGACTGACTTATCTTCAATATAGAACAAGGGTTTTAACTATGGCTTTGTCGAATACGACGATCCTGGGGCTGCTGAGCGCGCCATGCAGACTTTGAATGGCCGCCGGGTCCATCAATCGGTACGACTTTTGCTCTTTCAGCTTGCAAATGGAAATATTAAGTACGATGTAGGAAATTCGAGTAAACTGGGCTTACCAGTCCAACACGACAAGCAAGGAGGACACCTCGGGACATTTCCACATCTTCGTTGGCGACTTATCCAATGAAGTCAACGATGAGATTCTTATGCAGGCATTCTCTGCGTTCGGCTCCGTATCGGAAGCGCGCGTGATGTGGGATATGAAGACGGGCCGGTCCCGTGGTTATGGGTTCGTAGCCTTCCGTGACCGTCCTGATGCCGAGAAGGCTCTCAGCTCTATGGACGGCGAATGGCTTGGTTCAAGAGCTATTCGGTGCAACTGGGCAAACCAGAAGGGGCAGCCTTCAATGGCACAGCAGCAGGCGATGCAGGCTATGGGCCTCACCCCCACGACTCCCTTTGGACATCATCAGTTCCCTGCCCATGGTGTTGGCAGTTACGACGTCATCTTGGCGCAAACTCCTAACTGGCAGACGACGTGCTACGTCGGTAACTTGACGCCTTACACTACACCCAATGATGTTGTACCTCTTTTCCAGAACTTCGGTTTCGTGCAGGAGTCGCGATTCCAGGCTGACCGCGGATTTGCCTTCATCAAAATGGACACGCACGAGAACGCTGCCATGGCGATCTGCCAGATGAATGGCTACAATGTCAACGGCAGGCCTCTCAAGTGCAGCGTAAGTAAACGTACCAACTATCAAGGCATTTATAGAAATGTAGCTAACAGATCATCCCACAGTGGGGCAAGGATAAGACGCCTAACGCTCAAAACTTTGACCCTTCGCAGCCTTACAGCCCTCAGAGCGCTCACACTCCTGGTGGCTTTCCCCAGACACCTACATTTTACCCTCAGTACGGTGGTAAGTGTTATTCTAGGCCATCACACCAGCAAGACAAATGCCTGACATCGTGTTCCAGCTACTCAGTTCGGTGGTCAGCAAGGAAATTTTGCCGCCCCCCAGGCTGGCTCGCCTGCTGGTTATACCGGCTCTCCCATGGGTTATGGTGGTCCGCAAAGCGCTGGCGGCTTTGGACGCGGCCAGCAGCCCCCGGCCCAGTGGTCTCAGCCGCCTCCCGGCCAGCAGAACTTCAACAACAGCGGCTTCGGTGGCTACCAGTCGTGAAGACTTAATGCCGCTCAACCGATGTGGCATACAACGCACGGATTAACGCAGAATCATGTTGTCATTTGAAGATATACATGTTCTCATTGTGTCTGTTTCATTCTCTCATGTCAACTATCTTATTTTTGATTGTTTTATCTTTGGCTTGAAAAGTCCTCGTTTTTCGCATGAGCTCTCTTGCATTGCTCCATATCGGGTCGCTCTCTTGGCTGACCTCGTTCTTTTCATGGCCAGTTTATGTTGTTCTCTTCTCTCAATTGGTCTTGCATGATTTTCCTTGTTGATCTGATGTTCTCTAAGCACGACGAAACGACTGGGCATTTCTGTTCGATGGGGCGCTATTCTCAGGATACCATTTTCAACATTTTCTAGACTGGGTTGAGCTTGTTGCTCTCGACCTGCGTTTCTTACGAGATTACGATTTTCTATTGTCTCGCGAGTCAAGCGCTCGGGTTTTCATGTCGCGGAGAAAGCTGTCCAGAGGATGGCTGCGCGGCTTTCGTGCTTGTAGCGTAGAGTGGGAAAATTGGACAGACGGTAATGTCTAGTACCAAGCTGAAAGATGAGCATCTCATTTGGACAAAGAATCAAACTTTCCGTATTCTGTCTACTACGTGATGATTCGCACCAGCTACGCTCAGTTACTTAAAGTGACTTGATTTGCCTACTTGTAAATCATGCTTCAATCTTGGGACTCATAGGACATTCTCCACCTTGAAGCCGAATCGAGACCTTTCGTTAGGCTGGCCAATTCGGTGAGAAAGTCTCGTTACAATGCCAACGCCCAGGCCTCCACACTGATCGTGGGGCTGCCAGTAACAACGGTTAGTAGCCCAATCTTACGCTCTACGTAATAGATACAGACAAAGACTGAGGTACCTTGGTGAATCAACAATCTGCCACGAGACGCAGAACAAGGGTCACTGCCGACGAGGACAAATATGTATCACATGCAAGTATGAGACAGTTGGTAATTAAAGAAGTTTACTGCCATGATCAAGGGAAAACGAGGACCAGAACGAGGCATTCAGCACTCCGTACGGAGTACACACTTACATACATACATACATACTTGTAAGCGCGGGCGATATTGGGCATCGTTGCCTCACATAAAAACGCTACTAATAAGTGTGCTAGAGCTGGCAGTAATCCCGGTTCGCTAGGTTGTGCGCCGTTTTTTCCCTGTTGACAGGGAATAACATGGATCCCTCACTCAATTTTGAGTGACGCGGAGAAAGCTTACGGGGAGACGTCCCTCCAATGTAAAGAAACTCTCCAAGGGTGATAAAAATGGCTCCGCATTGTGCACTTATGGTTCACCAATGGCGAGCATGGTATTCTAAAGAAATGATATTCAAGGAGCAATCAACTGCCGCAGAATGCAAGTGAGTATTGAGACGACGAATCAAATCATGGTCCTTGGTATGATGGTCGAGACATGCGAGACGTGGCCCTCGGGGGCGCCATTTGCGCTGGCAACCGACTAGGTAATAGGCTAGGTTAGGTAGGTATGTTGGAGTCTTTTTGAAACCCCAGCCCAGCAGCCCACTGGTATCAGCATTGGCAGTGTGGCACTGAGGTGGTTCTGACACTGGCGTTGAATCGCAGGTCGGGCACCTCTGTGCCGGCAGCAGCTCTTTTGCAGCCGCAGTCCCAGCCGCAGTACCTAAGCACCCACAGCAGAGCAACAACAACAGCTTGGTAGCCCAGTCTCGCATCCGTCCATAGTCTGAACCTAAACAATAGCTGGCAAAGCCTGAGCCCCATCGACCAGGCCGGCCAGTATTCTACAACTGCTGCTGCTGCTGCTATTACTGAAGGTACCCAGTCATAGTTATAGTTGTACGGCTACCGCAAGCGCACCAGCACCTCCAACCCGCCCCTCTCCGCCACGACTTATCTGTAGTACTACTACGACAACCTATTCCACGACGAGTCCTTTTTTCTCACTTTCTTCTCCCCCCAACTTTACCTATTTTCCTCGCTTTCCCTTCCCATCAATTCGTTTCAAACAAGCTCTAGTCTGTTCGAGGGCACCACGACGCAGCAGAGCTGTTGCAGCAAACCACCTACGTACCTGACTTACGCTCGGGTACCCGGTCGCCGCCCGCTCGTCTGCCCGCCATGGATGCCCAGTGGCAATCACAGTCATATTCCGAGTCCCCCGGCGCTTCAAGACGACAGAACGGCGGCGCGCTGCATCAGCAGCAGCATCAACCCCAGCAGGTTTCTCACCAGCAGGTCCCGCGAGACTACGCGGGCCATCCTCAATCACAACACCATCAGCAGGTCCCTACTGTCGCGCCCGGTTTATACAAGTACGATCAGCAACAGCAGCCATACCACGGCAGTGCTGCTGCTCCTCCTTCGGTCTCACCACTAGCCAGCGCCCCTCAATTTCACGACGGCAATGGTGACGTCGCAATGCACGATGCTCACGATGCCCACGCTGGCATCAAGTATGCCATGAGGCCGCATCATCAGTCCCAGCCATCGGCAGGCTCGAGATCCTCCCAGCTTCACTCGCCCCAAGAGCCCTCTTTGGCTGCCCAGAGGTACTCTCCCATGGACACTCTATCTCCAGGATCATCTTCACCCTACGCTCCGAAGCCGCCTCAGTACAGCGCACCGCCAGCTAGGCAATCCCCTACAAGACCTGAATACTCGTCGAGCCCTTATTTTGCTGGGCGACAGCCAGGCCAGCAACTCCCTCCACTCTCCACGTATACCTCAACCCTTGATGGTTACCCCACGTCTGCGATATCCAATCTCGATGGAAGTTTCAATGACCCCAAATCTCCTCGACGACAAGTGCAATCCATACCTCCTCAGAAGGGACCAGTGCCCGAGTTTAAGAAGTTGAGGTCAACAGCGGATCTGCGACCCAAGACTAACCACCAGCCTGCTTTCAGGCGAGCTAATCCTGAAGGTGGCTTCATTAGCGTAAGTGATATCGCAAAACCCGTTGATGCATGCACTCGCCTAACATGTTTTTGAACAGCCCCTCCAAGCTCTTACCGTCCAGCTTCCGGCCACATATCGCATTTGCAACCCCAACTTCAAATACGAGACCTCGCGCAACCCTCGTCGTGTTTTAACAAAACCCAGCAAGGGCACAAAGAACGATGGATACGATAATGAGGATAGCGACTACATTCTCTACGTGAATGACATTTTGGGCTCAGAGGAAGCTGGCCACAAGTATGTTACATCGACATACTTTTCGAGCTGTTCGTTGACTGATCACTTCACGCAGGAACCGGTATCTTATCCTAGATGTTCTAGGTCAGGGAACGTTTGGTCAAGTTGTCAAGTGCCAAAACCTTAAGACCCAAGAGGTGGTGGCTGTCAAGGTCATCAAGAATCGAACAGCCTATTTCAATCAGAGTATGATGGAGGTTTCCGTGCTCGACTTGGTATGGAACCCCCGTTTTCTCCCCCCCCTCTCTCTCTCTCCAGATGCTAATCAGGAGTAGCTCAACACCAAGCTCGATAAGAACGACGATCACCACTTATTACGACTTAAGGATACATTCATCCACCGACAGCATCTATGCCTTGTATTCGAACTACTAAGTGTCAACTTGTACGAATTGATCAAGCAGAACCAGTTCCGAGGTCTTAGCACAACACTTGTCCGTGTCTTTGCTCAGCAGCTTCTGAATGGCTTGGCGCTCCTAAACAAAGCACGACTGATCCACTGTGATCTGAAGCCTGAGAACATCTTGCTCAAGAACCTAGAAAGTCCAATCATCAAGATCATCGATTTTGGATCTGCGTGTGATGAGCGGCAAACCGTCTACACCTACATTCAATCACGATTCTATCGCTCCCCTGAGGTATTGCTAGGCCTTCCCTACTCATCGGCAATCGATATGTGGTCGCTGGGATGTATCGTCGTGGAACTGTTCCTTGGCCTGCCCCTCTTTCCTGGCTCGTCCGAATACAACCAGGTATCTCGAATAGTCGAGATGCTGGGCAATCCACCAAACTGGATGATGGAAATGGGCAAACAGGCACACACTTTCTTCGACAAGAGACAGGACGAATTTGGCAGAAGGACTTATCAGCTAAAAAGCATGGAGGCATACTCTCGCGAAACTGGTTCCAAGGAGCAGCCCAGCAAGCGATACTTCCAGGCTAATACCCTCCCTGAGATCATTAAGTCTTATCCTATGCCTCGGAAGAATATGAAACAGTCTGAGATCGATCGAGGTGAGTTGAGCATCGGATACGCTCCTGAGTCGCATTATTAATAACTTCGCAGAGATGAATAACCGTGTTGCTTTCATTGATTTTGTTAGGGGCTTGCTGACGATTAATCCTCTCGAGCGATGGTCACCACAACAGGCTAAGCAGCATCCGTTCATCACACAACAAAAATTTACACAACCATTTGTTCCTCCCATGAACCTCAAGTCCAGCTCGCTCAACAGATCACCGGCGCCTGGCACTCAACAGCAGCAGCAGGCGGAGGCTCTGAGCAAGCAAAGAGCTCAAGCAGCCCAGGCACAAGCCAACTCGGCGGCGCACAATGCATACGGGCCGATGGCTGGAGGACAATATCCCCAGTCAAGCCATGGGCAGCCGCAACAGATGTACGGCAATAATGCTGTCTACTCACCCAGCGGCCATAGCAACGTTCCTCCTGCGTATAGTCAGCAGGGACAAGGACAGTATGGGCCAATGGTTATGCCCCAAGCTCCGCAGTCGATACCCCAGGGCCATTACAACAACATGTCTCAGCCCAATATGTATCAGCAACAGCAACAGAGCGGAATGCGAACGAACAGGCAGCGCGCTTCAACGATGGAGCAGCAACAAAGCGGCATCCCAGCTGCGATCCAGCGGGTAGCGAGCCATCTCGACCCTAGTCAGCCTATCCGTCTACAGCCAAGCCCTGCTTACTACCCCCCAACGGGAGAGGGCTTGGATGGCGGGAGAGCGAATCGACGGACGAGTCGCGCCCAGCAAGGCCAGCGAAGCAACCTGAACGTCATCCGCAACCTCGAGGAGCGGACATTGGAGGAGGGATTCATGGGGAACCAAAACAACCCCTGGCATTGATAAGCGGATAGTTTCTTTTTGCTCTTGTCTTTTCTACACTTTTTTTTTTGTATTATACGCTGAGCAAAGACTGGACAAGTATATAGGACCAGTGGTCGCGACTGTCATGCATTCTGATTAGCAAATTTTGAGGAACAAGCGGCAACGAGGGTGATGCTTTTGACGTAGATTGAATGGATGGATGTAGCTTTGCTGGAATGGCTTTGTTATGTGGTATATGTATGTATGAAGTTCATGATTGACCCCCCTGAACGCCGAACGATAGTTTGAATATCCCGTCTCGTCGCAGCGATGTCTCTAATGGATACAACTAAAACTCTCCTGACCTTATTTCCCACCGCGACCCCGTCCAGAGCGACCTCTTGTATTATTACTAGTGCTCTTGTCACCGTTTGAGGGTTCTGGAAATCCCATTGTGCCATCTACAACCTGGTCATTCGCGTGATTCTTGCCATTCAGCCGTGCGCCACGAGATGAGGCACTGTCAAGGCCGCCAATCTTAGGGTACACCTTTAATGTCCTTCCATCGGCCTAAACAATGCCAACGCATTAGCAACATTCGAAGTCTCGTTTCGTTTTAGAGATACATACCGTCTTATCATTGAACATCTCGATAACTCTCTCCCCCCCTTCCCTCGACACAAACACCATCTCCACAATCATGAGAGGCTTCGTTTTGATTACGCGGCAAGACTCCATCTCGCCGCCAACAGGCGTCATGGCACTCTCAATATCCGCCGCGGTCGTCCCGGGAGCGAAGTTCTGCGCCATTACGGCAAAGGGCCCCGCGAGACCCTTGATGGAGAGACCCTTTGCCGACGCCCTCGTCGAAGTGCGAATGTTTGCGTTTGCAGGCGCGCTGGAGTCGACGTCCATGCGCTCCAGGGCCGTCGCGAGCTTCGCTTTGCGCGCATTTGTCTTCTTCGCTGCTGTCGCTGATGCCGTTTGGCCCGGCACGGTAATGCGGGAGGATAGAGAGTTGGGCTTCTGGGCGTTCTTGCGGGGAGGGTTGACGGTCGCATGAAGATCGTGTGTCCATTCGCCGTTTACATCGCCTTTGGATGGTGTCGCTCGTGCACCTATTGATGCGCGCTGCTATTTTCCCACGAGCCCTTGTTTAGTTCCAAATTCAAACTCTTATTTATAGTAAAGTCTTTTCCGGAATTTCCATACCTTCTTGACGCCGACTCTGCTTGCTAGAGAACCTCCCGTGGCGAGGGAGGACTTGAGCTTGGATGGGGCACTCTTGCGACGATCCTTTGAGAAGATTCTATTGGCAAGAGCCTCATTCTTCTTGCGCTCGCGACCTGGGTAGCAGTGTTAGCCAATTTGAAAGCGTCCAAAGGAAGCTTAGGGTTAGTCGCACCAGCGCTGATGATTTTGTCAAACTCGGTTGCGACTCCGGCCATTGTAGAGAAGCAAGGACTATCAAAGGATCAGAAGTCAGAGTATAAGCGAGGATTATGAGTGAAGGAAGGTTGAAGAATAAGCAATGGCTACTTCGAGGGCACAATGCGCTCGAAATAGAGACGCGATGTATCGGGTGCTCCAAGCGCGACGTCGGCCAGTGGCTGGTTGAGGGATTCTTGTATCTAGCGGCATGTGGCGCAGCAGTCCAAAAAGAAAAAGGCAGTTATACCTTACCTAATATCATAGTCAGTGACGGGTAAGTTTTGTCTACATTCGCCCGCCAATACCGATAAGATAAGGCGCAACCTTATACGGAACTTTTCTTCGTCGAAGGTAGAGGAAACCCCCACGATACGCAATTCCAAGTTCTGCCCACTGGCGAGGTATCTTCTATCTCCCAGCATGTCACGAAGCATATCGGCGTGCGGTACGAGTTTGCAACAGGCGTTACGAGGGTTACCGCAAGTCACACGAGCAGCAGGTAGCTTTGCGCCCCTGGTCCACGGTAGGACGTATGCTTCAGACACTGCCACGCTCGTGCGGGATGCACCAAAGAAGTTTGAATCATCAGCGCCCGAGTCCGCGCAGAAGAAGAAAGACCGAGAAAGGCTGGAACGCATAGCAAAGAGAGAGGCGCCTTTTCTTGAGGATCCTTGGAAGCTAGCCCAGTACGTCGAGAAGGCAGTTAAAAGAGGCGGTTTCGAAGAAGCTCTTCTAGTCACCCAGAAATGGAGTACAAGGGACCACCAAGTGCCGGTTGCTTGGAACCTTCTCATAGATCATCTCCTCACCCAGAGGCAAACAAAGGCTGCTATCAAGCTCTACAATGAGGTGAGTATCTGCTTCGAGTTGCACCTTGAAGTTGCAACTGACAATCAGAAATAGATGAAGAAGCGTCATCAACTGCCCAATGTCAAGACATTTACGATTCTCTTCAAGGGTCTCATCCGAGCTGAAAACCCCCAATATGCCGTATACGAGTCCGTCAAATATTACAACGTGCTATTAAACGACAAGCGCCTCGAGCCAAACACAATACACCTAAATGCCGTCCTCAACGTATGTGCCAAGGCGGGCGATCTAGACTCGATGTTTCTGGTTGCCGACTCTATAAATGATGGACCGCGCACGCCCGATGCGACGACATATTCCATTATTCTACATGCGCTGCGCCACCATGCCAACAAGGAGATGAAGGGGATGCCACCGGATGAGAAGAAGGTGTACCAATCAGAGCTTGTTGGGAGAGCCAAAATGATTTGGGCCGATGTTATCAAAAGGTGGAACGCAGGCAAAATTGTCATTGACGAGGAGCTGGTCTGCATCATGGGTCGATTGGTGCTCATGTCACCAAAAATTGAAGATAAGCGTCAGGTTCTCGATCTTTTGAACCAGACCATGAGCATGCCGAACCTCTACGAGCACCCCGACAGTGACCCATACGCGGATGAGACAATGAAGGGTATTGGCGCCGCAGGTCCATCGAAAGCATTGCCATCGGGCAAAGGCGTCTACGCAACACCCGGCAAAAACACAATCTCGCTAGTCCTAAAGACACTGGCTATGACGAGACTCACGACTGCTGGCATCAAATATTGGAATCTTATGGTCCGCCATTATGGCATTGTTCCCGATGAGGATAACTGGATGTACATGCTGCACATGCTACAAGTAGCTAAAGCCAGTGCCCATGCCGCCAATATACTGGATATCATGCCCGATCAGTATCTCGCGCCACGCCATTTCAAGGCTGCCATGGAGGCCTGTGTGCGGGACAACGTCAACGCCAAGGCTATCAAGTCATCCAACAAGATCCTCGATACCATGATAAATAAGCTCGATTTCCCCGACATTCACACCCTCAGGCTCTACCTCCGCGCTTCGCTCGTGAACCACCACCGCCTTCGCCAGCAAGCCCAGAAGGGCAAAGAGGACGAGGCAAAGCAAGCGTATGGCTTGCAGATCACTGAGGCCTTGGCACGCTTGTGGGATCCCTACAAGAAGGTATACTGGCAAGTATTTAAGAATACCAGAGCTAGTGACAAAGCTGCCGAAAAGGTCCTCTACAACGACAAGCGAGAGGTGATTGCTTTGGCGCGGCAGATGTTCAGCGCATTCAACAAAGTCATCAACGAGAAGATGCTGCCTGAGAAGGACCTCGCCGAGATGCGCCCCATTGGCGCAAAGATCAACCGTAGCATCCAAACTTTCTACTCCAACCGCGAGGAGAAGGAACCTAATCTGAACCCCGGAAAGTCTGAGCAAGCGGCCGAGGAGGTGGAGCTCCCCGCATCAGACGATGCCACACCTGTTGTGGAGGATTCGGTGTCGGCGGCAGACAGCAAGTACGCCAGCATCTTAGAAGAGACCATTGGAGACTTCAAACCAAGGGGCGACTACATCTGGGATACTACCAAGTCTGAGAAGGAGGCGAAGAAGGAGGCGAAGAAGGAGGCGAAGAAGGAGGCGAAGAAGGAGGCGAAGAAGGCCGATAAGGCTGAGAAACCCACCGACAAGCCTCCAGCTAAAAGGGGCCGCCCACGAAAGAACAAGGATGATAAGGAACAAGCCAACAGTGAGCCATCAAGAGTTCCCTACCCATGGGAGTCTAAAGAGTGAGGGAGGCCCGGTCCTTCAAAATTGTATTTTTACGTTGACGTAGCACGTCAAGCGAAGTTGAAAACATTTGTAGACAATGTATCAAGAGCGTCTATGAGACGTACATAGATGATGGACTTCATAAGGCAGGCATTTAATTGGCGTAGGTATGGGGTACATAGCATAGGACTTTTTTAGTGGGTTAGACATGTAGAACAACAATCTTCACTATATGAATTTTTGTGTTAAAAGCGTCTTCGAATACGATGAGATAGAAACTTCCTATCAAAGAAATACTTTGCAGCTGTGCTGAATGCGTCTAAAGTGATATGGGTGATGAAAAAGGGGCTGTGCTCTCATATGGCGAATGACGGGAAAGGATCAGTATCTTCGTCGCTAGAACCCAGACTCGCGCCATCATGCTCAGGTTTGGACCAGCCTTTGTATTCACGACCTTTGATAGTGTTGCGGACGTCGCTCGCCATCTTTGCTTGCACACTCTCGGCCAGAGGATCGTATGTTGCCTCGATGCTTGACCCGGATAGAAAGCCATTTGACTTGCTTGCACCATCTTGGGTATTCTCTTCGCATGATCTGATACGCGTGGGCGATGATTCTGGATGAAGTTCATTGGTTTTGAAACTCCTTGATGCCGATGATGCCGATGATGCCTCTTCGCTTTCGCGCTCACTATTATAAATTGATATGGTCGAAGCCGTAGTGTCATCACTATGAGCTTTCCAACCTGGCATCACTAGAGGTATGATGAAGGCTTCCTCTTTCTGATGATTCGCAGGCTCGAACACAACAGGACTATGGGTAACATGTTCTGCCATCAAGGGTCCATCTGGGTATACGGATGAACAACTTTCTAAGCCCAGGCTTGGGCTTGGGCTCGGCTTTGGTTCAATCAGGAAAGATTCGGCCTCTGCCCTCTCTCGGCAGGTTCCCCCGTTGGAATCTGTAGCGTTGATGACGATTACCGGGACGGAGCCTATCCAATGCGTTGGTTCCATGGGTGTCCTCAGCTCAACGGATTGCTCGAGAATCGCGTCGATTCGATGATGTGGAATCTGCGGTATGTTACAGGCCCTGATAGCCTTCACAAACTGTATCGGGAGGGAGCAGATGGAACTTTTCGTCTGGCTCTCAACTGTTCTCTTCGACCGAGTTGTGCTTTGCGAGATATTACGAGGCATTGGGGGCTTGGGTGTTGGTCGAATATAGCGCTTGAGAGGCACCGAGCTCTTCTCTTTCCTCAACCTAAAAGAGGCTTGCGAGGGACGCTTGAGTAACACACGTTGTTTGAAGCACGCTGGTGCCGTTCCATATTTGATGTTGATGTCCTCGGCAGCCTTCTCGAGGCAAAGTCGAAATGTCGACGATACCTTTAGGTCGTCTTCGCGAAGCTCAGGCAGAGGCCCTAGTTGTGGAAGGCTAAACGGAATGGGTTCAATAACTGTAGTCGGGGTATTCATGCTGTACGTGTCCCCAGATCTTTTCTGTCCCTCGCCGGATTTCGAACTAGCAGAGGATCCATGAGTCGAAGACCTTTCGCGCTGCCATTTCATTCTGACGGTATGTACTATATTGGTCAGGCTGGACCGACGGCGGACCTTTTCTGGAGAATCATCTGCGAGCACTGTCAGCCAACCAAATACTTGGTGAGGGCAGTGTACGCTTGTGGGTTATTACCTGAAGTATCCTGGCTTGCACCGGTACGGCCTTGGCTGCCTTCGCTCCAACTCTTTCTGGCTCTGTGTTTGCCCGGGCCGGATGAGGAATCAGCCTCCTCATGACATCCTAATGGGATTGCCACTCGGCCGTCATCCTTATTAATGCATCGGGTCTCGTCATCACAACTTGCTGACCCATGTGTATGAAATCGGGGCAGCCGCTAGCTGACAAGGCGATGAATATGATTATGTTTTTGCCGGCCCTCGTGATGTCGATGTATAATGTTGAAGAACATGTTTGAGGGATGGCCCTTGGGCTGACGTATCGTTTATGGATGCTGTAGACCTTGAAGCACGACAGCGAAGAATTGTCATGTTCAAAGTGAAGTTGCTAAGAAGATGTTAAGAATGGTATGTTTAGAACTTACCACTACTACTACTAGGTAGTAGGAGTCATTGTTGAACTAATTGGAGATTTTCTCAGTGACATCCGGCTAAGAGCAGGAACAAGCTGACCATATACTTACTCTTAAGTTTTTTTTGTTTGGCTTTCGTGGGTTGTACCTGCGAATATAACACTACGAAGTTTTGGAAGGGTCAATGGTGACATAAAGCATGAGGATACCAGGAGGGCTACTACTAGTAGTATCTAGGGTAGTGGCATTACTTGCAACAAGGGCCGATGGACCGTACCTTATTAGAAAAGGCAGCGAGGAGAGAGGCGATTCCGCAGCGTACACCACGGTTCCAGGGTGTTTGTTGTTATTGCCAAGCTCCTGAGTAGGTTTTCCGCACTGTCCACTCAGGCGGCTGGAGTTATGCATTACGAGTTGTGCAAACACCACAACACAGAGACGGATGTACCTGACGGGAGTGGGGCATGTACAAAACCACTTTACCATGGGTGGATCCCAAGTACCTAGCACTCCGTATTGCCCACCACCTATGGAGTACAAGTACCTTAACCTAGCGCGACGCGAGACGCGACTTGACGCGGTCTGTCGACAGGGCAGGTCATTAACACGTCCAGAACGAACTTCCTTGTACCTAATTGGGGGCGGTCTCGCGATTCTGTTAATTCCAAGCAGCCTTGATTCACTTCATCTCTTCCTTTCGAGCCCATCGAAGAAGGCGGGCTGTTCATCGTTGAATATTCCCTCCTCTTCTCTCTTTCTCGTTCTTTGACCTTAATGCTAAACTGAACATTTCTACCGTCATGCCCAAGGTTAACCACAGGGCTCGTCTCGCCGAGCTCAAGGCGGCTCGCGAGTCTGGCAGAAAAGCCTTTGACAGCTACCAGGTCGAAGACGCCGAGAATCTGTACGATGAGGTTGACGAGGAGGGCTACAAGAAGCTCGTCCGCGATCGTCTGAACCAAGATGATTTCGTTGTCGACGACAACGGCGAGGGTTACGCCGATGATGGACGTGAGGAATGGGATCGTATCCAGCACTACGACTCAGATAGCGAGGCTGAGCATAACACGC
Source organism: Trichothecium sympodiale (assembly GCA_003012115.1). Classification (NCBI taxonomy): domain Eukaryota; kingdom Fungi; phylum Ascomycota; class Sordariomycetes; order Hypocreales; genus Trichothecium; species Trichothecium sympodiale. Next base: position 144,719 of record PXOB01000121.1, read on the forward strand.
GTGGACGTCCGAGCAAGGCTGGTCAGTGGTGTAATTCTTACTGGATTCCCAACAACTTGCTGACTTCTATCAGCCAAGAAGGCCCGTGAACAGGAGCAAGCTAAGCGCGATGCCAACGACCGAAACATCAGCGAATATTTCACCAAGGCTGCTGGCAAGCCTCAACCCAAACCCAAGGTATGCCGCTTTCGAACCATAGATGGATTGTCCCAATACTGATGAAGGCTGCTCTAGGTTGTTAAGACAGAAGACGACGAAAACTTTCTGGCAGATCTGCTAGGACAAGTTGACAGCAACATTCCCGCTCCAGCCACAAGAATACCCAAGCAGGAAAGATCAAGCGACAGGCGCAGAGCCAGAGCTCTTTCGCCGGCCCCCGAACCCAGCCAAAAGAAAAAGAAGACCGTTGACACTCGCCTCCCTCCCCCCCCTGTTCAGCAAGATCTCGACGACGATAGCGGGATGCCTGTCATGGACGACGAGCCCCTGAGTACCGTCGATATCCCTATGAGCGACCCAGCGCCGTCGTCGCCTACTGCCAGGATCACCGAGCGTAAGGCTGCGCAATCAAAGAACGAGCCCAAGATCGAAGAGGATGAAGATGAGGATATGATGGAGGTGGCGCATGCGGCCTCTATAAACGCCACGAGTGTCAACGCCAAGGGTGCTAGGCCTGTAAAGAAGATTTTGAAGGAGGAGACTCACCCATCTCCGGCCAGCTCATCTCCCGTCAAGGCGCCAGACTCATCTGTTGACTCGTCATCATGGAACGACCTAACATCAAAGCTGAACGTCGTCAGCAGCTCGGCCATGGAAACTAAGGTTGTTGGGAAAATCGATCACACAGATGCTGTCGAGGCCGACGGTAGTCTCAATTTCTTCTGGACTGACTACACTGAGGCCAATGGTAGCCTATGCCTCTTTGGCAAGGTCCTGAACAAAAAGACGAGAACCCATGTCAGCTGTTTTGTCAAGGTTGACAATATCCTTCGAAAACTGTATTTCCTGCCTCGGGAGCACCGTTATCGTGATGGCGAAGAGACCGAAGAGACTTGTGGTATTCCGGATGTGTCCGACGAAGTGGACGAGATGATGTCAAAAATGAAGGTAGATATGTACAAGGTCAAGCCCTCGACACGCAAGTATGCATTTGAGTTGCCCGGCATTCCCAAGGAGGCGAAGTACTTGAAGCTACTATATCCCTACACAAGTAAGGAATCCCGACTCAGCTCTTCTTGGCTATTGCTAACCTCGATATAGAGCCCGTTATTTCTTCTGATACCCAAGGAGAGACATATTCACATGTCTTTGGCACAAACACAGCTCTATTCGAACAGTTTGTGCTCTGGAAGAACATCATGGGCCCTTGCTGGCTGAAAATTGTCGATGCGGACTTTGGTGCTATCAAGAATGCGTCACATTGCAAGCTTGAGGTTCTGGCCGAGCATCCTGACATGGTTTCGGTGCTCAGCGAATCCGATAATCTGGATGCCCCCCCTATGACTCTCATGAGTGTTGCACTACGAACAGCTTTCAACGCGAAGACTAACAAGCAGGAGATTCTTGCCATCAGTGCGAGAATCTACGAGAGCGTGGGCCTTGCTGATACTACGCCAGCCGAGAAACTACCTTGCCGATCTTTCACAGTCATCCGACCGCATGCGCAAAATTTCCCTCTGGGATTTGATACGCTCGCTAAGCAGAGGAAGAAGGGCCTCATTGTTCTCAAGAAACAAGAAGCCGAAATTCTCAGCTTTTTCCTTGCTCAAGTTGATGTTGCTGATCCGGATGTCATTCTTGGTCATCAGTTGGAAGGCGTAGACTACAGCGTCCTCGTCAATCGCCTTATCGAGAAGAAGACTCACCAATGGTCTAGGCTTGGTCGCCTGCGCAGGACACAATGGCCACAATCCATCAACAAGACTGGCGGGAATGTATTTGCCGAGCGTCAAATCATGGCTGGCCGTCTCTTGTGTGATTTGGCTAATGATGCTGGCAAGTCTGCCATGATGAAGTGCCAGTCATGGAGTCTTACAGAGATGTGCAACTTGTATCTCTCAGGCGACAACCGTCGCCGTGAACTTGATAATGAAGCTGTGCTGAACAGCTGGGCAAAGGAGAAACAGGGTCTCATGGACTATGTGTCGCACATGGAGGCCGATACACACTATATTGCGGCCTTGGCTCTTACGGTACAAATGTTACCTCTAACCAAGGTTCTCACTAACCTCGCCGGAAACTCGTGGGCACGTACCCTGACTGGTACCCGCGCTGAGCGGAACGAGTATATTTTGCTTCATGAATTCCACCGCAACAAGTACATTTGCCCCGACAAGCAGACCTTCAGGGGCCGGCAAAAAGTCGAGGACGAGTCTCGTGAAGAGGCAGGGGATGGTAAGAAGAAGGACAAGTACAAGGGCGGTCTCGTTTTCGAACCTGAGAAGGGCCTTTATGACAAGTTTGTGCTTGTCATGGACTTCAACTCGCTGTATCCTTCCATCATCCAGGAGTTCAACATCTGCTTTACTACCGTAGATAGACCACAGCAGGTAAGCCCTGAAACCCACCAGGCTTCATAAAATTGTCCCGAAACTAACATTACGCAGGCCGAGGGCGAAGAGGAACGTGTCCCTGACGTGCCAAAACAAGGCGAGCTGGGTGTGTTGCCACGACTGATCGCTACATTGGTCAGTCGTCGTCGCCAGGTCAAGAGTCTCATGAAGGATAAGAAAGCAACCGCTGAGCAGCTCGCTACTTGGGATATTAAGCAGCTCGCTCTTAAGCTCACGGCCAACTCCATGTATGGTTGTCTTGGATACACGAAGTCACGTTTCTACGCCCGACCATTGGCTGTCCTGACAACTGCCAAGGGCCGAGAAATCCTCCGCAGCACGAAAGATCTGGCTGAGAGCAAGGCACTTCAGGTTATCTACGGTGACACTGACTCGGTTATGATCAATGCAAACGTGGATAACGTTGCTGATGCCTTCCGGGTGGGCAATGACTTCAAGAAGTCCGTCAATGAACAGTACAGACTACTTGAGATTGACATTGACAATGTCTTCCGCCGTATCTTGCTTCAGGCCAAGAAGAAGTATGCTGCCATCAACCTCGTCGAGAAGGACGGCAAGTTCGTTGAGAAGATGGAAATCAAAGGTCTGGACATGAGACGTCGTGAGTATTGCGCCTTATCCAAGGAGATCTCCCAACATCTTCTTGACGAGATTCTCTCTGGTAACGATACCGAGGTCTCTGTTGGACGCATCCACGAATATTTACGTGAGATAAGCAGCAAGATGAGGGAGGGATCTATTCCTACTCCAAAGTATATCATCTACACCCAGCTGGGCAAGGGGCCACAGGAGTATCCCAATGCCGACTCAATGCCTCAAGTCCAGGTCGCACTTCGTGACATTGCTCGAGGCAAGACTGTACGAAAGGGCGACGTCGTGTCATATATCATTACCGGCGACTCCAAAAGCCCAGAGCCTGCACCCAAGCGAGCATATGCGCCCGCAGATCTCAAAGTCGATAGTAGCCTCAAGCCAGACGTTGAGTACTACATCGGCAAGCAAATCTTCCCTCCTGTCGAACGTCTCTGTGCAAATATTGCAGGCACATCTACATCACAGCTCGCAGAGCAGCTTGGCCTTGATATTCGCAAGTACAGTTCATTCCAGAAACAGAACAATAATGCGGGTGATGAGCACGAAATCCATCCGCTCGAGTCTCAAATACCCGACGAAGTTCGTTTCGGTGACTGCGCTCGGCTGTCCCTTCGTTGCCGCAAATGCAAAAAGGCCTCGCCTTTTGAGGGCCTGGCAGCATCCGCTGATCAGGTTTCTGCGGCTGGCGTCAAGTGCCCATCTTGTGGCATGGCCATTTCCATCATCTCCATTGTTGCGCAAGTCGAATATGCCATCCGCCTGCAGACATCGCAATACTATGAGGGCTGGCTTGTCTGCGACGACTCTCAGTGCGGTAACCGCACACGTCAGATGAGTGTCTACGGCACTCGTTGCTTAGGCTCCAAGGGCCTCGCGCGGGACTGCCTCGGCCGCATGAAGTACGAGTACTCCGAGAAGGCTATATATAACCAGCTTGTGTACTTTGCAAGTCTCTGGGACGTAGAGAAGGCCCGCGCCAAGGCAGTTGAGAACAAAGTGGATGCAGCAGACCGCGAGAAGATCCTCGCTCTGGCAGAACACAACCGCGTACGTTTTGGTACAGTCAAAGGCGTCGTCGACAAGTACCTTGACAAGTGTGGCAGGCAGTGGGTCGCTATGGACACACTCTTTAGCAAAATGGGCTTCAACAAGATGCTCCTTGCCGGTGCAAACGCGTAATGACTTCTGGAAAGTGTTATTGGGCTTGAGGGGCGTTTGGAGGGAAAGCATATCATATAGTGTGATGACATGGTGCGTGTATTCTGTTGGGTGATGGCACTTACATTGGCGTTGGACGGGGCCTTTTTTTATAGCTTAATCACATAGATGAACTGGATTTAAGACTTCTGGGTAATGAATATGATTGCATCAAGTATTCGGAGAGCCTGAGCCTCTTTAACTGAGACAGTCCAATCCTCCATGTTATTCACTGAAGGGATTTATTTGTATGATCAATGCGTCCATTACCTCAGTACTGGATCACCAGAGTTATTTAGGAGTCTCACTGAACTTAGTTCGGCACAAGAGCTATTTTGAACAAAATGTATTTATTTATTCCCTTCCCTTCTCCTCACGCAATCTCATGCGACCCTCCACAACCCATCGTCTCTTCTCGTATGAGATAATGTATAACTATGATAACCACCGACCTGACAACGATCTCTTCATCCGCCCAGGGGATATGACCATGGCCTCATTCAATCATAACCATAGAAAATCCCTGCTTTGATACATCATTGACTCGCTCCATCATATTTGAGTAAACAAATAAGGACGCTGATGGGTCAAGAGAGCAACGGGAAGATAGCGAGGGCAAGGATTGGTAGTGGGAAACTGGGGTTGCAAGAATAGCAAAAGAGATAAAGAGCAAGATGCAAGTGCCTCAGAATCCTAGTCGACTCGGGAAACATGTTTCTCATCCCATTCATTGGAAAAAAACATCCCTTCGTCGTCGACCAAATAAAAGTACTTTTCCTCCTCAAATTCGTGAGAGACTCTTCCTCGGTCCGTGGCCTGCTCGCGTCATTATATCGAGACGAGGACAAACAGTTGTGTCGCGAGACACTCAACACTCCTCGGCCAGAAGAAGAATGCCATATGTAAGCATTCTTATTTCCGAACAAATGCTCGAGCAGTGGCGGCGTATGTACCATGCTAATACTTGCTAGAATGAATGGTAGATATGACGCGCTTCTGACACCTGTTCAGCTGGGTGAAAGAAGAAAATTTCTATAAGGGGGTGAGAAGTGCGAGGTATCATAGCACCAATGCGTGTGCAACTTTTGAGAACCACGTCTGACTAAAGGCCTGTAAATGCAAAACACGAATCCCGCCAAGTCTATCTGCCGCCGAAATGCAATGATACGGAAAAGCAAAGGGTATTACTGCGTTCATTCGTTCTCCTTTTTCTCGCTGTCTGGAACAGCCTTGGCCATGTGTGGCGAGGCCGAGGTAGACGGCGGCGAAGCGGGGTTCTCCGTCTCCATGTTTGCCAGCAGGCTGTTGACACGTTAGCAGTTGGTTCAACAAACACACCTTATAATGAAGCAGAGCATACCTGAAAGCGTTTGAGTGAGAAGTATTCTCCCTATTGGGAGGGGTGCCAGTCCTGGAGGAGGCCCCAGAGTCCTCGCCAGGTCGGCCCAAGGAGCCACCGGGACCCATGCGACGGCCACTGTTGCTACGCGATGAAAACATGGAGGAGGGACCAAGAGTGACGTTGCCGCTGGTGGTACGGTTGGCAGAGCCCTTGAGGCGGCGCAAGTCGTCCATACCGACTTGATTACTGGTCTGTTGGGCGTAGCCAGCGGAGAAGTTGCGGGCATCGCCACGGCCGGCGGGAGGTCGACCACCACCGCCACCACGTTGATTAGTACGGGCAGCCTCCTGCGCCTTGGCAGCTTGAGCGGCCTCGGCCTCAGCGCGCACCTCCTCGAGGGTCTTGGGACCCTTGTTGGCCTCCTTGGAGTGCCAGTTATTCCTGCGCAGATCAAGAACATCCATCAACATGAACTTCATACGGCTGGCGAGCTCGGGCATATCGACCATCTTCTGAATGCGCTGGAAGTAGACATCCATCATGGGCCGGCCCTTCTCTGACATATCCAAGTGAGCACCAATAGTGCGCAGAAGCTTAGACAGCGACTCAATTTCAGCCTCATCAGGCGTGCCCTTGTAGTCAACAAGCTTGTGAACGCACTCCAACATGATGCGCTCGGTAAGCATACCAAGCTTGTACAGCTCACCAATGAACTGAACGAGACCAAGACCACGACGCTTGGCAGCAGCAGCGGCGTAGTATTCGTCAGAGAGCATGACAGCTTCACCAGTCTTCTTGTCAGTGCCTGCTTCCTCCTTGACAGGCTCAGTCTCGGGGGCCCAGCCACGCTCAAACTCCTCTTGACATCTGTTGAGGAGGTACTTGCGGAAAAGGTTTCCACCACTGACAACGTTACCAAGCTTGTCCTTGATCCGCTCATCGCGAATCTCGGGGTTCATAGTCTCAAGCATCTTCTTGCAGAATTTAGCATACATAGAGGCCCAGTGAGCCTCGTCGGTAGCCTTCTCAAAGGTAAGCTGAATGACCTGGCGAAGAGTACGGCCATCAGACTCGTCCTTGGACTGCGACGCGATAACAAGAATCTGTTCTGAGATACGCTCGAAATTCTCGGGTGTCATCTTGTTGAGCGCAGCCTTGACCTTGCGCTGGACCATTTCAGGATCCATGTGATCAGTTTGGCCGGGTTCCTGCTTCTTGCCTATACTCATAGGCTTCCAGCCGGAAGATGAGCTCGTAATGGGCTTGATCTCTTGGCCAGCGGTGAGAGGCATGGTCTTAGCCTGCTTTTCCTCTCTGTTAGCATTGAAGTCCCCACGGCGGCTGCTACGGGCATTTCTGCTGGATTGGCGAGGCGAGTTGGGGCCCATGTTGGACTGTGAAGAAGTTCTTGACATGGCTGCCGCAGCCGGGAAGGCACCACCAGGACGCTGGAAGGAGGACATGGGGTTATTGTTGGGGCGCGCCATATCTCCTCTCGACATGGCGAAGCGCTCCGCCGAGCTGGTACCCGAAGGTAGAGTACGGCCAGGGGGGGCATTGAAGGTGCCCATAGAGCCCATAGAGAAGGCACCACTTCCACCACGAGAACCTTGCCTAGCTGAGCCAGGAGTCTGAGCCCGGTTAGAGCCAGACCGGCCACTGTCGTCTCCAATAAGGGACTTGACCTGCTGGTGGAATTCCAATGACGGTTGTTCGGTGAACACCTTTTGGAACTGGAGGAGGAAAGCAGAATCGTACTTGAAGGTCTTACCCTTCTTCGCGACGGCGGAGTTCAGGGCAGGGTTAGGCGACTTGATGCCGCTAGGATAAACTTCTTGGTCCATTACCTGGAGGAAGCGAGCTGACTTAAGGGACTGGAGGGCAGCGCTAGGTTGAGGCGGCTCGACAGGCTTTGTGTTGAGAGGCGTAAGGTTGAGAGCTGCAGGCTTAGCGGCGCGGGGTTTCTCAGCAGCAGCCTTTTGCCCAGGCTCGGCTGCCTTGTCACCAATCTTCATACTAGCGAGTTTATCGGCGACTGAGTCGACCTTGCTCTCTTCCTGAGCACCCCCGCGCTCCCGAGAGAGAAGCTCCGCGATGGAGGTAGCCTTGCCAGCTGCCTCAGCCTCAGCTCGTTTCTTCTCCTTCTCCTCCTCAAGACGCTCCATCTCTCTCTCCTGCTCGCGAAGTTTCCTGTCTTCTTCGGCGGCGTTGATCTTGCGGTCGGCCTCAGCCTTCTCCTTTGCGGCGGCCTTCTCCATTTCCCTGATTTTCTGGTGCTCCTTCTCGGCTTCTTCTCTTAGACGGTCTGCTTCTTCCATCTCCGCAATCATCCGTTCCATCTCTTCCTCTTCGGTCAAAGCGGGCTTCTCAGCCTCTGGCTCCTTCTTTGCCTCCTCAGCCTTAGGCTCCTCCTTTGCCTCCTCAGCCTTAGGGACGTCCTTCTCGGCGGCAGGCTCGGGCTTAGGCTCAGCAGCAGGTTCAGGCTTCGACTCAACAACGGGTGCTTCAGCGGTAGCGGGCGCTTCAGTCTTCTCATCCTTATTTTGAGATTGAGTGGCCTGCTTGATTTTCTCTCTGAGCTCTTCCTGGATCTCCTTGTTTGACCTGGCCCTAGTGGCGCTGCTGTCGGTGCGACTGTGAGAAGGCGTGGCAGTAGATTTAGGGGGAGGAGTCGGGGTTGAAGTAGCGACAGGTGGAGTCTTGGCGTTCTGGCTGCTAGGAGCAGGAGATGTGGGAGGTTTGAAGCTCGAAGTATCGATGACTTCTCCAGACGGTGTCTTGATCTGCAGGGCTTTGCTGGTCTTAGCCGGGCGCGGCGCTGCGGATTGCCCGGTGCTGGATCCCATCGCTACTGCAGGGCCCTGCGGATTTGCGCTAGCGGGCCTCTCAGGCTGTGAAGGTGTTCTAGACATGCTCTGGGATTGATGGTGGTATGCAGGGGGAACGAAGTTTTGGGCATATCCTGGAGGGTTAGCTTGTGGGGGGGGCATGTAAGGCATTTGGCCGTAGCCCCCATATGGAGCGCGCCCGTAGAGGTCAGGCTGCTGAGGGGGGAAGCCGTAGGTCTGATGTTTCAAAGTTAGCAAGATCTCTTCATAGTTGCCGGGTGATAAGTCCATGGCTATCTGGGGGGCGTCTTTCAGTCCACTACTGGCAAGCGATGGTTGGTATGGTGTTGATTGGGGTAAGCAGACGCTTTCAGATTCTGCATATGCAATTCTTGTGCTTGTGCTTAAATCTCTCCATGACTGATCCGTCCGCTTGTTGCTGAAGCGTCGGAACTGCTGGTGATTGTTGCTAACATGTGAATCGCGAGCAAGATCTGAGCGGCGCCCCTGGTGCAGTGGCTTGTCGCTCTCACGACGAAACTTATTATTCTTCCTTGAAGTTTTTGATGGGAAAGCGTGGTTGGTGGTGGAAACGGTAGACGGGGTAAAGGTAGAAGAAGCAAAGAAAGGGGGTAGTACTTGTTGCTGATGTCCTGCCATGTTAGGGTGGCCATAATGATAGTTTGGCGAAGCACCGACGGGCATATGGGGACCAGGTTGCATCTGAGCAGGGGCCATGTTAGGTGTGCCTGGCAGGGAGGGGACCATGGCAGGACTTCCTCGTTGCGGCTGGGGCGAGTTGGGATAGCCCATACTGTTCCTTTGAGGCTGGAAAGATGGAGGCATGCCACGACTTTGTCCAGAGCCGCTGCGATACGAGTTGTTAGGGGGGTAGCCCATTTGGTTGTTGTAGTTATTGCCATGAGGAGCATATCCATGACCCCCGTGACCACCGCGGTTGCCTTGCAAGTTACCACGACTGGCGTTGTCGCTCTGGATGGAGTGAGTCGACTCGCGGCGGAAGTGAGTACCGGGTTGTTGGGTACCGAGAGCGTTGGGGTTAGGAGGGACGGAGCCTTGCCTCATATGGCGCTGTGAGACTGCATGTTAGCACCGAAAGATCCACCATGAGGCATAGGTATTTGGAGAGCTCTTGTCTTACCTCGCTGTCATTGCCTAGACTACCAAAAGTCATCTGTCCAGTATGCTGTTGCAGGCTGGAAGGAGGTCGACCCCCACTAGCTGAAGGCTGAGGGATGGGAGCGGGGGAGTGCGCAGGAGAGGTGATGCGTGGGTTGTGATTCCCGCCGGGGATGGGAATGGGAGCAGCATTTCCCGTCTCAGGAGTACTGTGCGTCATGGCAGGAGAGTTGAAGCCGAACTGAATGCCAGGCTTGGTGCTGCCGAGTGTACCTCCGTTGGGACCAAAGCTGTTTGGCCCGTTGGAAGCCATGGTGACTGAACTGTGTCGCGAGTGCGCGACTATAGGGACCGCAGAAGATGCGACAGGCCGACCGCTACCGTTTCCGTTTATTGGAGCAGGTGAAGCAGCCTGAGCATTCTGCGAGGACTTCGTAGAGGCCGTAGCGGCGGAGGAGGAACCGACTACCACCTGGGGGTGGGAGGCGGGTGCGGGTGCGTTGGTGTTGGATGCACCTGCAGCAGCAGAGGTATAAGAGTTCCCCGAGGGCTTAGGATCGTTGATCGCCGCTGTGGTGTTCTGCTGTCCGGCAGGCGACGTCATATGGGGAAAATTATTTCCTTGAATTCGCGATGCGAACCTTTTCGTGCGGTGGGCAGAAAAAAAATTATAAGGCGATTCAAAAGCTGGCGGGCAGCAAGTGGATACACGTGCTAAATGGTTGGGCGGGTTTTCGAAGGACCTGCCGACGTTGTCCACCAAAGTTTACCACTGGCGAAAAAAAAAATATGAATGATGTTTTTTTTTTCCTTCTTTTTTCCCTGTCTCTCTGGTCGAGAATCGACAAGCTCTCGCAAACGCACAAACGAGCTGTGGAAAGAGAGCGATGAGTGGCCGATGATCGGGTGACAAGTCGAAGGATCACCGTTCAGTTGAATGAAGGGCGAAATCGAGTCGGGGGGGAGAAGAGGAAAACTCGAGTCGTGAGTGGTGGCCTGCAACCAAAGAGGCAGGCTACGATGCGATGCGACGTTATCCAGCCGTGAAGGTAGGAGGGCGTGCAAGATGCAGAAGGATGGTCGTTTCCTCTGTATAGAAAGAACCTAGAAGAGGAAAAGAAAAAGGAACCAAGTGAATCTTGGATGGAGAAAAAGGGAAGTCCTGGCGATATACCACCGGACCAGTTTGCTTCTCGGTTGGAAGTGGTGAGGGTACAAGAAAAGAAATGGGCTAAGGAAAATTTTTGGGCAGTTGAACTGATATCGATTTCATGGGCCAGGGCTGTACCACTTGCTACTGCTGGTGTTTCTGCTAGTTAGGTACTGCTTCTTGCAATAGGTACCTAGCCCAAGGCTGGGGCGGAAGTTGTTTGGCTGTGTGTTTGTGACTCGCACCCTCCCGTGCTGGTGGGTTGAAATGGGAGGGCTTACCACCAGAAATGAACTCGGAGCGCTGTAAGCCACTGAAAGGTTAGGTGGCATAAGTATGTTGCGCTGGCTAGTAGGTACGGTCGCTCCCCGGTGATTTTTAGTCGGTCCAGTTGGCGGGGGAGTGAAGGAGGGTAAAAAAAAAAAAAAAAACAGCCAAAGAAGTGGGGTTAGGCAGGTAGGTGGGTGAGCCCAGAAGACTGGACAATGACGACGGTGGAAAAGCTCTTATCGGTCAATCTCCCTTGTTTCTTTGGCACCTCATCACCTATCGTATTTTCCCTACGAGAGACATGGTCCGTGTGAATCTCATCCAACAGAGACTCGTCTATGCCTGACCGACAGATGGCCCTGAGTCACTATTATCATACCGTTCCTAGTAATCATAATCATCTGCGTATTATTTCCCTTGAATCTTTTACCTGGCTACCTGGCTACTTCACCACGACTTTGCTTGGCCTCCTTTGCCATAACAAGTTAAGGGCACTTTATAGGTATGCACCTTGCCACACACATATTTTATGTATGGGCTCCATGGAATTATGCTCGCCTGCAGGAATTCCAAACGACTTTGTGTCCTCGACAAGCCCACCTCGTCAGCCCACAGACGCGAGCCCAAACCCTCTTCCCAAGCCCCAGTCACCGCCGCGTCTGTGAACATAATGCCATTTCTGCCCCGAGTTGTTGAGCTAGTACACCCCGGGTCGCACCAACGCTGACGGGATGCAAGTGATTCACTACAAAGACAAAATACACTGACCCGCTTCCTTCTCGTGGCAAGCCAGCGTTACAGTCCGTGTCAGCGTAGCCCTCTAGATGGCTGCACACACCATCACGCCGTCCACATTTCTATTCTACATATTGAGTGACTACTCCAGATCGCTCAAGGCATGACTTAGTCTATAGCGCAAGCTCATCTCATCAAGTTAACTAGCCGACTTTGTAAACCTTACTTATGCACTTCGCACTTCGCTTCGCCCAAGTCTTATTGGACATCATACATACCTAGCTTGCATGTTTGCAAAGCCTCTGAATGGACCGTCAGTCTGACGCCCTACCAGCCGTATTGCCATTCACCGCAAAATGATATCTCCGTGGTGAAGCATAGTGTTGTTATTTCCAACCTAGGGATATCTTGCTACTCATTTAGACGTACATTCTCCCCCGGTCGATGTGGTCGACTGTCTCACCCAACCACCCAAGTCGAATCCTCACTGCTTTGGCTGCGCAGCGCCAGTCCACCTCGGGCTCTAGACAGACGAGACGTCACCGATATTACTTAAACCCGCGGCCATCGTGAAGTTGGGGATAGCGTTGTGGCCCTTTCAGGCGCCGTAGCCTTGAGTGCCTCACAGCTCGACACTGTCGGTATGGTCCCCCCCCTCGAGCTTTACCACACCGCGCATCGTGTTGCCTTTTGCGACTAATTGTCCGATTCCTTTATCATTATCGCACGTTGAGTAATATGGCCAATATCATCTATGAAGATGCCCAAAGTATTCGTTACTCTTCTCCCTCCCTAACTTCCTGAATGTCTGGTTCCAAATCTTTCTCATCATCATCGTAATATGTGTCCTGCTCCTCATCCACCTCCTGTATCAAGGGCATATCTTCTGTCATGTTCCCTTGCTCTTCCTGAAGCTGCTTCATTTTAGTATTCGTCATCTCGTATACATACTGTCCAAGGTGCTCGACACTCTCCATGACAACTTCTCCTTCGATAGCTCTGTTGCTTTCTTCTTCAGTTACAGCCCTTTGTGAGGGCCATAACTCGCCGGTAACCAGCGCTAGTTTGTCAGGACGCTGAAGAAGTATGTCAAATGTTGGCCTAAGCTCCGAGCATGCCTCAAAGACTTCACGTCTGCCGAGAATGTAGAGACCCAGCCTTGCCCTCGACACAGCGACAGTCATTCGACGAATATCGCGGAGATATCCAACTCGCGATGTCCGAGTGAGGGATAGGATTACATCTTTATGCACTATTAGCTGCTGAACTACTCACACACAACCAATTGTAAACTTACAGTCATTCTGTTGACCCTGGTATTTATCCACCGTGGCGACGGCCTTGGGCATCCCAAAGACTGAATTTCTCGCGCATCGATGGGCAAGGACATCTCTCACCAGGGCCCTCTGTCCCGCATATGTGGTCAGAATGGTAATCTTATCAGCAGGATATCCCAATAGGCGCATGTATTGGTAGATAGCCACAGTGTATTCGGCTTCACCGAGGTTCTGAATGAAGTGTGGCGTGGGTTCTACTTCCCCTTTGCCTTTGTAGTCAGGAACATTGATGAACTGAAAGTCGTACTTGAAACCGGCGTTCGCCGTAGAAAACTCAGGCTTGTTTTGTACGTCCGGCAAGTTACCCAAGTTCGGGTACCGCCATTGATAAAGGCTAGCGATGGAAGGCCGGGCTCTGCCTTGCTGGTCGAGGGTTACGGTAGGAACGCCTAGCCTAACCAGACGTGAAAACAGCGACTGCTCGAGGTTTGCATAATGTCTGAAGGCGAGGCTTTGGACGACAGGAGAGTTTTGGAAGTGGTCACCGCACATGACTACCCTCTGCAATCCCATCTTGCCGCCCACTGGCTTCTGCATTGCTAGGGGAAGGAACGTCTCGATCTCGGTGATCTGAGCAGCTTCTTCCATGATCACATTGTCATAATGGAAGCCTAGCGACGCAATTTCAGCTCGTCTCATAGCAGCATGAGTTGTCGTCATAGCAATGATACGGGCCTCATTGGTCAGGAGGTAGTTGGTCTTATCACGCTCTCGTCGAAGAATCTCAAAGGGTAAGACATCGGCTAGCTCGGAGAAGATCTTCGCGATGTGGCGGTAGCAGCCATGAGCTATATCCAGCACCTGGACACGGTCGGCTTCGGGTGGGAAAAGGGGCTGAGGTGCATCGGCGAAGAAGTCATGGAAGGGAAAGGATTGAATAACATCTTCAAGGCTGGCCTCATCATTAGCTGCTGCTTGTAGAAATTGCATCCATCGGGGCTCGACGTAGACAGTGTTGAAGTAGCCCGCCGTCTCTGCAGAGTTGTGGTGCGCTCCAGGAGCCCCCAATGTGAGGGCTAGCCGCTGAACCTCTTGCAAGTAGCGATTTCGGTTTTCAAGGAAAGATTCCACTCTCCCGTGCTTGCCGAAGTTCTCATCTGTAGACAGCTCCTCTTCACCATGCCCAAGTCGAAGAAGATGCCTTTCATCGATATCTAGTGCAGCAATTTTCTCAAAGAGTTGGTTGAGTGCTTGATTGCTATGTGCAATAAGTAAGGTCTTCTGCTCGGGGAAGCTGTGGTAGATGTTGTTGATGATTTGGGTTGCAACATCAGTCTTGCCTGTACCAGGAGGTCCAATGATTACAGTCAAGCCGGGCTGAGAGCCTGACATGATGGCCTCGATCTGGGCAGGTGTAAAGCGTACCGAGTTGAGGCGCAGCGCATCGATAGGATACGGGCCATTGTTAGGGGGCTTGTAAGTCGACACTTTAAGAGTCTCCACCTCTGATTGTGAAGCCGGATCTGCATCGCGCCGCCGCTTCTTTGATGGCTTTCTTGCGGGCAGCTGTTCTGATTTATCCGCTGTTTCAAGCACATATGGCGGCCCGAAGCTGCCGGTGACATCCTCAGCACCTGGTTCAACAATCTTTCCAGGAAGGCTTTCGATTAGGTGCTGCCAGTCAAGGAAGCTATCACGGTAATCAAGCTTCCTGATTCGATTTGGTAGACTCTTGTAGTGAGCACCTGCTGGATCTCCATAGCCGAGGAAAACCTCATGAAGCCACGATGGCAAAGGAACCTCTGATAGAACCAGACTGCGAATTGACTCGAGCACAGGCTTGAAGTTGTTCTCTCGGCGGCCTCGTCTCAACAGTAAATTGACTTTGCTATAAACGTCTGGACGCCCAGCTGCAGTCCGTTCTGAATCATCCTTGAATGTCTGTGGATCCAGTCTGAGCTGAATTCTTCGCTTGTTGTCTAGATTATGGGAGCCATCCCGAACATGGCGGCCCTTTTCATCTGTGATTTGATGGATGACTGCCGTTCGCACAGCCAGGATGCCCATCTGCTCCGCTTCGGAAAGAACGCCACCACTATCTGTGGCTGACTCGGATGGGGAAGGTTGAACAGCAAGCAAGAAGATGGTGTCGTCAGGGCGGAGGGAGTCCCATTCACGTCGAAGACCATCGTTCAATCGTCGAACGTCAACAGTGACCTCAGCGCGTACTGCTGAGGGAATGTCATTGCCGACTAAGGCTGGAACGACTTCCAGGATACTATCAAACTATTAGTAAGGATTCGATGTGTAGACTTGGGATTACTTACGCAGGGTTCAAGATAGGCATAGCCATTTTAGAAAAGCCTGCGAAACGTGTCTCTCCTGGACGTGAAGACTCGGGCCTTAGACGGCGAATGGCGGAGTCGATATCTTTTCGAATTCCATAGAGCGCCTCTCGGCGATACAGAATCAAAGTCCTCCACAAGAAATCGCCTACGGATAGGTATTGCAGGTTAAGCTTCGGCAGAGGAAGGGGATGGGAACCGTCGTACGAATCTGCTCGCTGAAAGCTACTATCGAAGAGTGTCTGCTCCGTCGGCAGCAATACCATTCTCTTTGCTGATTCTTGGAACGTCCTTTTCCGCTCGAAATGCGAGAGGAGGATTTCCATATGGAACTTACGGTCCATCACTAAGCCGATACTATCAGGGTAGGAAACACGAAGCTCAAGGTGTTCTAATAGTTGAGCTAGTTCGTTATCGGTCAATGGTTCCATCAAAGACTCGAGCTCGTCCCTCTTGTCGATGGAGCCATAGTTTGACAAGGCTAGGACCAGCAACTTGTCCTTAAAATGCTGCAAGGCAACCCTCTGGAGCTTTGCCAGTCGAGCACAGTGTCGATTGTAAGCTTCCGTGCCACTAAATTGAACACCAGTCTGGTCATCGACACTGAAGTATGCATAGTGAGTAAGCAGGCCATGGAGCTCTCGGAGCAAGGAGTTTTCTTCGCGATTGTACATTGGTGACAATTTAGCAGCTGGGATAAGCTGAAGATCCTGGATCAATGAGTTGACGTATCGACGTGTCGGTAATTGACTCTGCAAATCTGAGATGAGCTCTGTAAAGCGCTCACAGTACATGGTCTCATCTGAAGGCAACGTTAACGTCAACACGGTGCGTTTGTTAGCTAAAAACGTACCTGGTTTGCCGCTGGAATCATAAAGTCGACCAAGGAAGTTCAATAGGAGAGAGTAAAGCCATGATCTCTCGAACCGTATTCTAGCCTTTGTTGCGTCGTCTGCGGCATCGTAGCGTTTGATTGCTGCTCTCCAGGCCTTCCTCAGGTGAGGAGCCTGGTCAAGCTGGGTATCTCGTAGTTGCTCGCTAGACAGGTTGTGCCAGATGCCAATCGAAACGAGCGGTGCGCACTCTTTTCTCACTATGCTGAAGTCTAAGCTTTGGAAGGCGTGAATCAAGAAGCAGAGGAGCTGAGTCCTGATGTTGGTTGCTAGTGACGAGTCGAGCATCATGGAGAGCACCCGACGAAAGAGGGACGAGAATTCGGCGGGGCGGTCGTTGAAGATACCTAACAAGTCAGATGGCGGACGAAGGGGGATGCAGGGACAAAGGTCGTAGGCTCACTCCATGTTTCGAGGTGTTCTCTTCTCTTGACGTTGAGGATGACGACAATTAGGAGCACATGGAAGTTGGAGGCTTCCTCGGTATACCCCGGCCACAAATAACTACGAAGGATCGGTCAGCACACGATGATGAGTCTGTCAGGAATTCGAGTTCGCCTCACCTCTCCAGCGTCTGCAGGCTTTCGAGTAGAAGTAGAGACTTGTACTGGAAGCCATCACGCTCCAACGGATCCCATATGCCCTGTTTCAGCACATCGTTCTTGATCTTTAGGGCGGCCTTTCCTCCTTTTAGCCAATGTTTGCGCGCCAGCTGTACGAAAGGATGCTCTTCTTCCTCGACCTCGGCTGGGGTTGGTCTTCCGTCTGGCATGTCTTTGGGGGGCTCGACTTGGTGCTTAGCCTTTACAGCGCCGCCACCCTTGCGCCGCTTCGCAGTAGGCATTTTGGAGTCGCAATCAGATCATTCGTGGGGGAAATGCCAGGACGAGAAGCTCCGATCAGTTAAGATATTAACTCCAATGGGATTTATGAAGGAATGATAATGCAAGTATCGTCAAGTGTCGAGTTGAATAGCGGTCAATGGTAAGAGTACGAAACTTGCGTCGCGCTTCCTCCGTTGCGACTGTACACCAACCCGAAGGTGTTTTGGTTCCCAAAATTTCAGCCTTGCATCACCCGCAAGAAGACCCGCTTGAGCTAGTCAACTAGCGTGTCGCAGCTACCATCCACTTCTGCCATTTGGTCATCAAAAAGAAGGTATTGTCTACTTTTGTACCTTTCAACTTGGCTGCCGCAAGCCTATTTTCTTGACAAACAAACAAACAAGCATTGATTTATCACGAATCATCTCTACCTTTGCGTATACTTCGACGACGACGACGACGACGACTCTCGCCCGTCTATCCTTCGAACGCCGTGTTCAAATTACCTGTCTGATGCTCTACGCTTCTATAGGGCATTTTAGATAGGAACAGTCGCGGCGGAAGCAGGCGCATTGTTCGCCAGGGCTTCACAGTCACTCACTATTCTAAAAGCCGCCGTCACCGTCGCCGACGCTCGATAATAGAAGCCCAACATGCCTGCTCTCAACGTCGCCAATCCCGGTGCCTCAGTTGTCGAAGGATTCGAGAACACGCTTCTCGAACTGCTAGACGAATGCGCGGCGACTAGACCCAGCACCGACGTCGGGCAACCGTTGACGAAATCCGACTTCAAAGATTTTTTACGACGCGTTGGCGCTTCATTGCCGGACAATGGAGTGGTGTCTTCCGAGTTATCAAAAGAGGAGGCGAGTAGTGTCAAGAAACGCCTTGACAACATCATAGAGACTGCGGCGCGGGTCTTCTTCAGCAAGCTTATTGTATCGACGTCGATTGATTCACCAGACTTTTCCCGGATGTGGGATCTCTTAGACATCATATGGATCATATGCGACGACGAAATCTGCGATCCTACTCTCCCCTTCATCCTCGTCGAAGATCTCCTCGAAAGCCAGACGATTCCAGGATGCCGAATAGTGCTCGACTACCTAGAATCGAGGCGGGAACGGATTGTAGCTAAGGGCCTCAACCCGAAACAGATCCCCCCTCTTTTGCGAAGTTGTAACGAGTTATTGCGCCGTTTGTCGCGAGCAGAAGACACAGCTTTCTGTGGGAGAGTCTTCATTTTCTTGTTTCAGAGTCTACCCATGGGCGATCGAAGTTCTACAAACATGAAGGGAGAATTTCACGTTGATAATATTACTTCCTTCGAAGAAATCAACGCCAACGACGACAATAAGATGGATGTGGACGCACAGGCGGAAGCTCAGGGTGACGAAGATGACACCAAAAAGGAAGGAAAGCCTATCCCGAAGAATTTGTCGACAGATGAGCTATACCCCATGTTTTGGTCTCTTCAGGAGAGCTTCAGCCAGCCGGAAAAGCTATTTGATGCAGAGCATTTTGTCAAATTCAAGAAGAATATGGAAGCCGTCATTGACAAATTTAAGGACATCCAACCTGACGAAAGCAACAGGATTGCTCGCACTGCCACATCCTTGGAGGACGCCAAAGCTGGCCTGAAGAGGAAGAGGATACGAGACGAGCACGATGAGCCATTGGAAGTCTTCCACCCAAAATATCTGACAAGTAAGGACTTGTTCGAGTTAGAGGTAAGATTGATACCTAGGCCCTGAACATTACAGAAAATCCAGGTTGCTAATGATTTCGAAGATTGAAGATGTTGTCTTCCGGAGACATATACTGATTCAAGCTTTGATAATCATGCACTTTTTGCTCAGCTTGAGCCCGAAGGGCAAGGAGAAGATTGCTTCAATTGGCGGCAGTAATAAAGCCGTCCACTACAGCCATGAGTTGAGCGAGGAAGATGTAGGTAAGCCTTCAGTGAAAGGGGGATATCTTTGTCCTGACTTGCTATAGACCAAATGGACCAACGACATGAAAACTGCCGTTGAGCGTCAACTAAGACCAGACAATCCATCAGTTAAGTTCTACCGCGTGGTCGACACAGTTCTCGCTAGAGACAAGAACTGGGTGTACTGGAAACTCAAGGCCTGCCCGCCTATCGAGCGTAAGCCCATAGAGCCGGCAGAGTTTGCAGAGGCTAAAGCCGCCGCCCAGCGTGCCACCACAAGCAAACGCCTGCGCCCAAACCCCCTAGGCGCCCTGTCCCTCGACTTCCTGCGCGAGGACGCCAAGGAGGACGCCATGGATGCGCTCAAGGCCGAGGAACGCTATCGCCTACCTGAGCTGGACAGCTTCAAGAGGCTAATAGCCGACGACGATTTCGAGATCAGCATGCCTACCAACGACGAGACCAAGACAGCAGCTGTGGCCGGTAAGGCGAGTAAGAGCTGGCGAGCATTGCGCGTGGCAGGCCGTTTCAAGCTCCCTGCCTTCGACAAGATCGACGATCCTCAGAGCATCGATCCCGTATTTGAAGAACTCAAAGAAGACGCCGACAATGACAAGAATGTGAGAGAGGAAGAATCAAATGGCCAAACACCTGACAACACACGGCCTCTGATCATATCTGGTCCCAAGGGTGTCGGCAAATCAACCCTTATCAAGCAGCTCCAAGACGCGCAAAAGGGCACATTTACGACCGTAGTCCGCCACACGACACGTCCCCCAACAGACGACGAAACCAATGGCAAGGACTTCCACTTTGTCACGGGCCAAGAGTTCAACCAGCTCCGCGACGGCGACAAGCTTATCGAGTACAGCGAGCGTGACAGTGCCTCCTACGGCACCAGCACCAAAGTTATCGACGCCATCGTCGACAATGACAAGGTCCCCATCATTGAGCTTGATATGGATGCCTCTAAGTTTGCTAAGGAGATGGGCTTCTCGGCACGATATGTACTCATCAAGCCGCCATCTGCAGAAGCTCTGTCAGCGAGACTCAAAGACGCTGGGAAAGAAGATGATGTAGTCAAGGCCATCGCTGATAAAGCTGCTAAGCAGCTTGGCGAGACAAGCACGGGAGAAATGTACGATTTGACCATCATAAATGAGGAAGTTGAGGCCGCAGGCATAGCACTGAGGGAATTCGTGTACAAGAAAGAGGGGGAGGAAGATGTGGCAAACGGAGACGTTGCCATGGGTGAGGGAGGGACTACGGATATGTAGAGGAATTAAATAGACCTCATGTGTACGATTATGGCCCATAAAATGAGCCATCTTAATTGAAGGACAAGATACCCGATACAAGATACAGTAAAATGGTTTTCATTTACTTGCGTGAAGGCGACTATTGGGAAACGAGTGGAGAAGTTGAGTTGCTTTCTGGGTGGCTACCTGAGTTATTTCACACATAAACTTCGACCATGAACCGATACCAACACACACAATGGACATACTTGACTCAGTACAGGTTACCGACATTTACTCGGACTCTTCCTCGGAAGACTCCTCATCGGCCTCATCGAGCCAGGCAAGGAAGGGAGCCGCAGCCTTGCGGACCTTCTTGGAGACTGAAATGTCCGTGTACTTCTTACTGGCCTTGGTACCCCATTTCTTGACAACCTCCTCGCTGACCAGGTCGTGGTGGTAGTAGAGTTGAAGGACCTTCACAATCTGCGGGTAGACATCCGCGTTATCCTTGGCCAGGTTGCCAAATAGACGTTCAGTGCCACCAAGAAGAGCCCTCTCGTGACGCTCAGAGGTGACGACCTGGATTAGAAGTCAGCAATTATCGTAGGCGGAGGTTCTAGAATTGCGATTACATACCTGCTTGAGCATACTGGCACGCTTAGGAATTTGAGCAACAATGTTGGCATCGAAAAGGGCCTGAGCGAGAACAGTTGCAGTACGGTGCTTGCCCTCAATACCAAGTTCCTTGGCCTTGACGTAGATCTCAAGAGAGTCGACCTTGTCGACGCCGCCTTTCTCTTCGGCCTGCTGGAAAATCCAGTTACCGAGATCGTCGTAAACACTGCTGCCACCTTCCTCGTCATCCTCATCATCACCCATGCTAAGCTTCTGCTTGAATTCACCAGGCAGCTGCGCTTGACGAGCCTTGACAGCTTCCTCGCTCGTGTCCACAGCCCACTCATCGTCCTTGACCCCAGTCTCATGGTTGACTTCGGGGGCCTCGGCCTGCATCTTCTGGAACTCGTCGTCGCTATCGGCATCACCGTTCTCGTTGGAGCCATTCTCAGAGCCATCGTCATTGGGGCTGCCATTGCCATTTTCCTTGGTGGCGGTGCCATTCTGCTTCGCTTTGCGGGCAGCCTTACGCTCTGCCTTATCCTTCTTGCCTTTTTTGGGTTGGTTCTTGAGGATAAAGCCGCTGAGCTTGAGGCGCAAATCGACCTCGGTGCGCTGACCGCAGGCCTTGCAATCGAGCAGAATGCGGCCATCCTTGACGTTGACATCGGTCTCAGGGTTCTTGCACTTCTTGCAGAGAACAAATTTGTTGATGAAACCATCCAGGTGGTCCTGCAATTTTGCAGCATCGTGAGCACCGTTGATGATCCAACGGTCGTCCTTGGGATCAATGTTGGTCTGAGCGCCGAGTTCGAAGCCAAAGTACTTGATGACATAGGCACCAGGACGAGCTAAGGAAGCGGCAACGCTGGACAAGTTGACGACAACGGTCTTGATACCATTGCCCTTGCCCTCAATCTTGGTTTGCAGACGCTCCATCTTATAACGATAGAAGGCGTCGCTGACATCGCGGCGGACGTTGATGAGAGACATTTTGGCGGTGTTGAGTTGAAAAGGATTTTATGCAGGTCGTTTGCAGGGCGATTCTGGCAGAATTGAGACTCTTGAATAGTAGACTAAAGAGTCATGTGCAGATTTTGAGCGAGGTATAGCAAGAAGCTAGAGCGGGGGAGGTGATCTTAGAGACTGGGATGATTTTTGGTGGTTGACATGAAGTAAACCGGTTTAGATTGGTAATTGAGTAGAGCAAACATTAACTCTTCTTGGGGGCGTGGCCTCAGCCGTCTGAACAAATGTCGGGACTGGAGGGTTTCCGCGGTATGCGAAATAACTGAAGGACAAAGTGTCTGGAGACGGTGAACTTGTCGTGCTGATACATAAACAACTTCGTGCTCTTGGAGGTCGATATATATGGGGATTTCGTTCGGTTCGGGGGGGGACCGGTTCGAAGGTGATGGTGATGGTGATGGTAGGTTAGACTGCAGAGCAGTTGAGAGTGTGTATAGCGTTTAAGCAGTATTGGCTGAATGAAGATGCTTTTGCTAGATCAAATGGGAGGTTTGGGGATGTAGAGGATTGTCGTAAGCTCTGCGACTGACGTACGAGTCAGAGTCGACAGGCCAGTAGGAGGGTTGGAAATTTCGCTTGCTGGTCGAATTTGGTAGGTTCAACTGCCAAGAGTTGGATTTGTGAAGAAGGGGAGATTGTGTCTTTGGGCTGGCTGGTGCAGAGGGTTTTTTTATTTTTGTCCTGTGCGGTGATGGAAGAGGGAAGTGTAAGGAAGGAAGGAGGAAAACAAGTGCGAATGGGAAAAAAAAAAGTGGGAGTCAAAGACGGACGGAGAAACGGGGTGGTTTCGCGATGATTGATGATTGGAAGATGCCAATCCTTGAAAACAACAACGTGCCTGCACCTAACTCGGCGTTGGCGACTGACGGGGCTGGTAAGTACATATGGAGACATGTGGCGTTCACCACCCAAATGGAATTTTTACCACTTGCAGGTTTTTTTTTTCTCTGGCACGTGCCCTTTTCCCCTCAGGCTCCGGTCTTCAACAGCAGTAGCGGGACTTCCCCTCCTCCAAATAGGGCAGGGCTGGCTGCCTTTTCTCAGGGCTTCTTCCCACTCTACTGGTCGTCTGCTGAGGGCATTGCTGCTTCCACTTGATGCATGCATAACAGCTATAACTTGTTGAATGCAACTGCAAAGACTTACTTGTCTGTAGAAAGAGTTGATGCACGAGGAACGGGATAATCTAATCAATTTCTCCCTCTTTTTTTTTTTTTTTTTTTCAAAAATACCTCCTGCTTTCTATACTCCCCTACTCCGTACTCCGTACTTTTCCCAGTCACTCCTCAGGCATGCTGTCCAGGGGAACCTCCTGCATTTCAAGGTTCAGCCAACTGTCGGCCAGCCGGCTTGGTGGTGCCGAGAACGTGGGAACCTAACACACGCCTAGACCTAACCAGGGCGCGCCAAAATGATGGAAAACGGAAGTCGGATCACTGAACATGCACCACGGACGTTCTTTCTCGCTTGGAACAGATTCAGGTTCTACCCAACTGGCGGGCCCTGGCCTTGCAAACTTTGTTTCTTATCGAGTAATGAGGCTTTATGTACCAAATGACCTACGGAGTACTCCGTGCGGAGTACTGGCCGACTTATACATCGAAAGACGTTCACTTCCCGTCACTCAAATAAACCTGATCAGCCACCCTCTCTCTCCCCCTCCCCCCCCCCCTTCTGCCCCCCCGGCCTTCTCTTATTACGTATTGATTAAAATCGATCCTTTGTTTTTATTATTAGTGACATGGTAGTTCCCGCCCCCGTCATGGCTGTTAGCACTACTGCTGCTACTTACTTAATACTCACACGGCCCGAGTCAATTCAGTGACCTTCTGCCGTCTCCGGTGATTCTGACTCTTCATCGTATGCTCTTGCTTCTCGGCTTATACTTGTAAGCCAGCCCGCAGATTTGACGCAAGGCTATCTACCAAACTGAACGCCCCATCACAACTCTTTATACAAACTCTGCCTGTTTTCTGGTAAACCATTAGCAGGGTTTCTAACATCATGAAGTTTGCGCGTGGCTTCAGGGAAAGTCTTGCGAGTCAGGGTACGGTACACGGCACCACTTGCCTCCAAACACGAGAAAGATGGGGTTTTTTTTTTCTGACTGATCGTTTTGGTTTGCAGATTTCCCACCTCACTGGGTAGATCAGGCTATTCCCTATGGCCAGCTCAAAAAGTGCCTGAAAAAGGTGTCACAGGAGCTGCAGAGTTTAGGCCTAGACCCTGAGACTCTTCGATCGCTTACTGATCCCAATACTACCTCGCCAGTCGCGTTGCAGTACCAGTTAAATCGTTAGTACCTTTTTTCCCTTTTTTTTTGCCCTGCCCCTCCCCCCAAGGTTCTATCTAGCCTTAAAGCATCGCGATCGGCGCCTGTGACTCGTGGCACTGACACAATGTTGCAGCCTCGCAGGATTCCCACCTCGTGCGACCCAGACTCACGGTCCTCGTTCAAATCAAAGATGGTGTTGTTGTCGATGCGTCCTTGACGCCGACCTCTCGTCGCTTTCTGGAGAAAATTGCCGACGAAATCAACGCCAACCGCCGAAGGAGTTCAAGTGATGAAGAGACTGTTCCTTCGCCCACCAGTGAAGCTACTTCACCCGATACGCCAATCGGCGAAACATTTAACCATGACGACTATGAGACGATTGAACTGCCCCTGGTATTTGATGCCCAGTTCTTCGAGATGCTGCAGAGCGATGTGGATGGGATAGATGCGCTCCAAGAAGAGGAACAAAAGGTCATGTCGACAGAAGTTGTCGAACTCAGCAAAGAGGTGACAAAATTGTCCAAACCGAGCAGGTTTTCAAAGAGCGATCTGGCCCGGTGGAGGCAAATATTTGAGCTCTATCTTGATGCCGAGGTTTTCTTTGCGACGCGCGAGCAAACCCATGGCTCTCGGTCTAGCGAATCTGCCCTCAAACAGCTGCAGTGGTTCCAGGGAGAGGTCAACAAGAGACAGCTGGCAAGCAAGTTCAAGTTTAGGGAAAGCCATGATGCGTTTACGAGGTTCATCAAGCTAAATCTGAGCCTTCTCAAGAATCTTCAGTTCCAGGAGCTCAATCAGACGGCTGTCTTTAAGATTCTCAAGAGTAAGCTTCCGTGCCCCCCTTGGTAAGCTTTCCAACGGTTTCACTAACGCAGCCGTTATTTTAGAATTCGACAAGCGAACCGCCTTGGGTATCTCGTCCACTTTCCGCCAGACACTTCATTCGCAGAACTTGATGGCCGGCAAGATGAGCAAAGACATCTGTGCTCAGCTTTCGGATGATCTCATGTCCGTGGTTCCCAATATCAACGACTATCTCTGCCCAGTCTGCTTCGCCATCGCCTATCGTGCAGTCCGCTTAGAATGTCAGCATGTCTTCTGCATTCGCTGCATCATCAAGATCCAAAGACGAGGAGAGAAGCACTGTCCCCTCTGCCGGGCAGATGTGATCATGAAAGCCTCTGCTGGTGAGTTTTCCGCAGTCCCGCATGCGTTGTAGCGTCTCATGGACCAACAAGACACTTGACAGACAACCTGGATCGCGACCTCGAAAAGTATATGAGGAAGTACTTTACGAAAGAGACCAACGAAAAAGTCCGTCAAAACGAGCTCGAGCGCGGCATCGAAGACTACGGTCCCAACTACGATCCCCGGCAAGACAAATGTGCTGTTATGTGAACGGCATGCAGAGAGGCCGACCAACCGGCATGCTTGTTAAGAATCTATACGCGTCGTGCGTATTCTAACAAAAGAAAGGAGCCACCTCGGGGTTGAAAACATTTCTACACCCTTTGAAATATCTAAGTTGGTACGCTGCGATCCGTTCTTGATCCCTACAAGAGGAACAATAAGCAAAGGGTACATACAACGGCAAGCTCTTCAGGCGCCGAAAGTGCGCGAATCGCCTGCTTCGGATGTTGAATTAACAAGGCACATTTTCAGCGTCCGACTCTATGCTCCGTCTGCGGCCCCCGCCACTTTCAGCGCTACCCGCAAAGTCGGTGCGAGCTTCTCGGCCAACTCCTCCAGCCCAATGCTAATACGCATAAGGCAGGGACTCACGTCAAACTGCGCTGCTGCCCCTCCAAATAGAGCTCGTTATCATGGGCTAGGAGCAAGTAGGGCGAGCAGAGGGTGAACATAGTGCCTAAATTAGGCCCCTTGGCGTGCTCAGGGCATTGCAGAAGGTCTGTGCATAGGAAGGTTTATGGAAGACGAGGGATAGAAGGCATTAGTAGTCATAATTTGAGGATTGTTAAGACGTCCTAATAAGGCCTGGAAGGGTTATGTTTTGGGTAGACGGGATATCTAAATAGTACTGTAATAGTACCTACTATGAAAAGGTGGGGGCGGGGTAGGTAATTGCCACGCCCACATACCTAGGTACCCTGCGCTCTTACAAGTAGATACCGATCCTAGCAGGTTTTACACGTATAGTTTAATTAACATTGTAAGCCATATTCGTTCGATGCGCCAGAATCAGGTTCAAGAAGTTTGGTAGTTTCATTCTCATCACATTGTACTTGTGGTCCCCCAGCATGGTTTATCATAGTGTTGAATCATCGAACTGCGATTTTATGTATTGAATCAAAACGCAACACTAGCACCAAATGCAAACAGAGAATAAACGTGTCCTTCAACCTAAAGAGAAAAACCCTAAATGACATATATACGGCTGAGATGCGTAATTTATACCGACGTTCCGTCTAAACCGCCAGAGACTGTGTCCCACTACTCAAAGTCACCGTGTTTCAATCATAATTCGTATTCGCTCGTTATACTCAGTGCCTGGATTTCATCCGGCGGCTAGACTTAATCCCGGCGCAGCTGATGCTGTCGCTGGGCGCCAGGCTGACCAGATCGTCATCCCACTCGGGCTCCTCGCGGCGCCCGGCATGGCTGCTTCCCACGGCGCTCATTGGCAGGGGGATTTCTCTGGCATCCAGCGACTCCCACCCAGAGCTGCCGGACTTGGACATGTGTCGGTCCGTTCTAGAGACAACACTCCCTCCTCGGCGATGGGCGTCCCGGGGCACGGCGGCAGCGCTGGTTCTGCTGGAAGGTCTGCCCTTCTTGGGCACATACTCAGGCTCGTCATGACGGTATTCAGAGCGCCGGGTGGTAGACCTTGACCTCGATGTGCGAGAGGTATGGAAAGATTCGCCTTCAGCCCCATATGCCTCCCTTCTGCCACGTGTAGTCGTCGGAGGACGGGAGACGACTGACTCTGCACCACCGTTGCGTCTTGAGGGGGCCTGACTTCGGCGCTCTACGTCGTCCTCATGGACGCTCCTAGAGGGACGAGTCTCACTGCGAGCTCTTCCGCCCGGGGGGCGGGCGGTATGCCTGGAGGCACGACTTCGGGTATCGTAGTCGTCTTCAACCGGGCGAGAGCGGGAGACGTGCGAGGGGGCACGGCTTCGGGTATCGTAGTCGTCTTCAACCGGGCGAGAGCGGGAGACGTGCGAGGGGGCACGAGTCTCTTCCGTTACGCGAGAGTGGCGCGAAGCATGGACAGGGGCTCGGGCAGGATCGGCGTGATGAGAACGGGAAACATGGGAAGGTGCGCGAGAAGACGCACGATGCTGGCCTGGAGGTGTTTGTGACATGTGTCGGGTTTCATTCGCCCATGGATTCTCATATTCCACACCTGCATCGTCCTCAGCATACCGACCGCTCACTCGAAGAGGCAAGTCGTCGAAGTCATCATAGTGCCTGGGTGTAGCCTCATCTACGTAAACAAGAGCAGTGGGCACATAACGGGGGTCGTTAGGGTCCCGGATAGCGCGAGGGTCGTCAGCGTCCAGCGAGTCTCGGGAGTCTTGAGGCGCCGGAGGCTCTTGGTAGCTCTGTCGGCGGTAAACACTGCTAGGTGGCGGGGTATAAGTAACGGGCGGCTTATCATCATAAGTGGTCCGGCGGGGAAGTTGACCCCTTCCTGCATGAGGTCTCTCATGCATCAGCTGCTGCTGCTGCTGCTGCTGCTGCTGTGGAGCTTCCTGCTTTGAGCTGGTGCTCGTAATCCAGCCATACGCCAAAGCAGCTCCAGCGGCAACACCCAATACGGTTCCCATGACGGTGTTGGCGTTCACACCGCTGGATTTGGCACTCTCGTTCTGGCGAGAGGCAGCATCCTGGCGATCCAGGCATGCCACCGAGGACTGGATAGAGCTCGGAGGCACCGAGGAGGCACCAACGCGGCTAGAAGGCATGGTGCTGCGGTTGGCAACAACGGTCGACTCGTACTCGAAATCCCACTCGAGAACACGGGCAGGCTCGCAGCGTCTTACGCCTGACTTTTCAGAAGAAGCAGAAGAACGTCTCTGGGGCTGATAGACAACCTCGATCCTGTTACCGTCCAAATCGTAGACGATGGCTTGATTTGTGTGACTATCGGTGATCAAGCTCGGTTCTCTCCCCTTGGCCTTCCAACTTCTTGCGTCGTATGGGCTGTTGGGATCAACTCTGTCGCTGCTAGACCAACTGGGTGGGTTCGCTTTCAAAGCACAAGAGTAGAAGCTGGCGACTGCACCACGTGAAGGAGTGCCGAATACGACTCTCGATAACCTCGGTGGCTTTAGTGGATGCTGACTTTGACGGGCTGCAAATGTTCCGCCGTAGTCTCCTCCGTAGAGGACTGAAGTTGCTATGATCTCTGTTGCCGTTGTACAGGGTTTGAGGTATTGCAGACCGAGTGGCTGGAAGATGGCCGAGTAGAAAGACGTAGAGGAAGCTAAGTGAGAAACCTCGACAAAAGGCAAGTCTACCATTGCCCCTCTTTATATATATGTCCCACTATTTTCAGAAAAAGATCGGTACCGGATTGGTAAGAGAGGGGAAAGTGTGAAAGGGGGGGGGGGGG